>CABFOV010003514.1:18203-64742 GCA_902141375.1 Timema poppense
CCAAGACCACCGAGGTCAACAAGACGTGGTGCTAAATAAATATATATGTATATATTTTTTTAATATGCTTTGCATTGTGTATAAACTGCTTCAGTGGCTGCATGATCTACTCTAAGGTGTCACTATAGCAATAGAATGGAGGGCCGTTGGCAGGAAGATCAGGGTTCAAAACTCGGGCATGTGTACTGAGTGTTGTTTTTTTTATTAAATAGTGTTTCACTTTATTTAAAGGAAAATGTGGATACACTTCCTCTTACATCAACATTAATCGTGCCCATTTTAAGTGGCTGAATGGTCTAAGGCGTTACACTCTTGTTAGACTTGTCTGCTGATGACGGGAAGACCGGGGTTAATATCCTGGTTGGGTCTACTGAAGGTATCATTTTTTTAAATTGGTTTTCCACTATACATGCACGCAAATGCGAGTGTATTAGCTATAAAAAATACTTCTTTCCTCATCCCTAAACCATTAGAGTAATTATAATACTATATGTGTAAAATTTAAATAGGTAGTAAGACGGTGTGTTAAATTAAATTGTTACTGCGCGAAATATGTCCAGGTGGGTACATAGATAAAGGACATTAATCTCGTCTTGTCCGGTTTAATGGTGACAGGATATTGAGGCTGGAAGTCCACCTAGGTGTACTGAGGTAGTTTTTCAAAAAAATATTTACCACTCCTCCACGTAACTACAAATACTCTTCATTTCAATTCAATTTGATTAATCTTGGATTGCCTGGAATAAAAATAGTAGGACGTGGAGTGTAATAAATACCTTTATAGCTACATAGGGCTACTATAAATTTGTGAATTATAATACTATGTTTCAAAATTATTTACTAGATTTTTCTCTAGGTATTGGCTTGCATTTAATTTCCGATGTACGTAATGTATAAATAAAATACCCGATGCTAAACCACTTATCACTAGTCAAATTCTTATTTATTGCAAATTTTCTAGTTATTATCATGGATTAAATATTTTTTTTTAAATATTTTATCTTTGTAGTTAATAATAATATTATTTATACTCCCCGGTTATAACGCCATCTGTTATCATAAGGATTCGGTTATAATGCTGGTCTTTCTTTATCCCCGTGCCTTTGAAATTTGAAGGCCATTTATTTACACTAAAAATATTATTTAAAAAAATATCCAAATCAAAAGAGCAAATTTACTGAACTTTTAAATAAATAATTAATTAAATTTGTTTATAATTTTGTGGTCAATTTTTGTATTGTTTTTCGTGAAAATTAAAACATTTTATACAATCTGTGTCTGTACTCACAGTATGTACCTAAGTACGCTTTGAATTAAACATTTGGTTTTATAAGTCAATTTCCTTATAATCTCCTTGTGTTTGCAGTCACTATGTGTATCGGACTCATTAGTTTAGTATTCTAAGAGATTTTAGTCTTATTAGACAATCAATATCTTAAAAAATAAGTCATCGATTAGAGCGTGGTTGTCTAATAATGCAGGTCTGATGCCTATCACGCAAACCCGCGTTATATCCAGGTATTGATATTCAGGACTTCCATTATTTTATTTCCTCAAACTAGAAAATATGTGTTCTGCTTGTAATATAATAATATACTATTTTTTCTCTAAAAGGTAAATCATCTACCCTATCGTCCCCTTTGTATGTTTGTCCTCGCTGGTTGGAAACATTCTTAGCATTTGTTATGGCAATAGAGGATCTTACTTAACAGGTTTTATCTTCTTTCTTCCTGACTTTGCTTTAATTAAATATATATATATTTAGCACCGCGTCTTACTACCCGTTCGGGTTATACGCTTTAAGTACTAATTACGCTAGTGGATTAGGAATTGGGAAGGTTGAATAAGAGGAAGTGAACCCGCATTTGCGTGGAGGGAGAGTGGAAAATCATTTGGGAAAAACCACCCCCAATTTACCCGACCTAGATTCAAACCTCGATCTCCCCGTCCTCAGCAGTCGAGCTCAACACGACAAGCGCGTTAGCCAACTACGCCACTGAGGCGGGTCTTTAATTAAAGAAAATACGTTTATTTTTCTTACAATTAAAAAAAAAATTGTTATTTTCACAACTATAAAAACACCTTGAAATTTAAATAGGACAAAAATATACTTAAAGCAAAACATATAAGAGATTAAATTTCCTCTTTAACTTTCTATCCCCTTAGATTGAGTCGTTAATAAGTTTTGCGCTGAATATATAAATTAACTAATCAAAATTCATGCTTAATAAAGAATCTACGATTATTCTAATGAAATGTTTGTGTATTGTATATTTGATTGAAGGCGTTATGCTGGTGGAGACGGTTTGGCTGGCATTGGGAATCATGTGGCTTGCTATGCACTACATAAACTGTCCTGTGGAAGGAGCCAAAGAAGCAGTCATGGGTAAGTTTAGAAAAAATATATATACACTACTGGTTGAGTCAGATGAAAAAGAGCTCCAAGATAGATTTGAATTGTATTATAATTGTTCGGTCTAGGGGTAAGGTGTCAGACTTCTATGCTGGCGGCCGGGGTTCAATACTCGGTCCCGGCACAGATTTATCTGATTACCAAACCCTTCCTTCACCTCTGACAAGACATCTTGTGAATGTGGGGAATGCCAGGCCCCCACCGTGGTTCGGACTCCACGTTAAATTGTAGGTCCTCCATTTCATCTCACAATCACCCTACCATTAAACATTAGCGTAAGTGCGTATAACCCGAACGGGTAGTAAGACGCGGTGCTAATAATAATAATAATATAATTGTTGCTAGTACACACCAACATTTTACTATGTAATAAGTAATATTTAAGGAGGCCTATTCATCAAATTGTAAAATGACAACGTATAAACTAAAATCGAACCAGGAATCTTTTGGTATTTGTTCTACAAGGCTCTACCAATGAGCCATCCCGGTTCAACTAGTATAGGTGCCCCTCTTCCCACGTTGTTAAGTGCTGTGTCCGGGTTGTAGTTTTTCACTGGATTTTATATTATTCTAGAGCTGTTCCTAGTGATAACATCCTATACTCGTATTAAGTAAGTACAGTAGCCCCATGGCTTCTTTGGTGCTGACTGACAGCTCACAGCTGACTTCTGACAGTCAACATTTAGGTATATACCTAAATTTTGACCGTCAGAAGTGACAGCTGCTAAACACATGTTTTTGCAGATCATATGGTTCGGCGTAGGGATACATAATTTGGTCTGGTAACTTATCAAAGCTTTTAGCTGTCAGCTGTGAACTGTCAGTCAGAACCAAAGAAGCCATGGGGCTACAGTATATATATATGATATTCGCTTTCCTCGTTGAAGACCTCTTCCCCAAACCCCCAATGAGTTTTATTTGCAAGTGGATGTAAACTAATGTAATTCCAGAGCCGTTTTTTGTTAGGTCTTACTTACCGTTTAGCCACAAGAGTCCTCCAAAGAAAGGTCCACACCAACTTTAAAGTTACTCCGTCACTTTGAATTTTTTTCGGAGTTTAAAATTTTTTTAAACAATTTTTTTTTTAATTTTACCGTTTTTTTTACAGGCTATTAGCTATAAGTTTTCCAAATTTCAAGTTTCTAGCTCATCTTGAAGCGGGTAAACATTAATGTCGGTGAGTGAGTGAGACAGCCGTGTGGCTTTATGTAGCATAATGAGGATGGACCGTTGAGTCTCATGGTAAACGCGAGGAAAACTCGCATGCTTTAAGAGGTAGTTGGGTTTGTTATTTTGAAATATGTCTCATGCCAAAATGAAGATACCCTAAATATGTCCCTATGGATTTTAGAATAATTTGAAGTTTTATAGTGAAAAATTACTGTGTGAAAATGTAAAATCAGCTTCTTTTCAATAACATTTTACTTGTTTCGTTCACTTCTTAGATCAAGGTAAGTGTGTTAAAAACATGTAAATCCAGCTTTCCTCAAACAAAAGGGTAATTATATTAATAGGGTTACAACATAAAATGTTGGGATCATCAAGGATTACTTGAGGGATTTTAAAGCTTCAGAGTTACCAATCCTATAATAAATATCACATTGTTATAATATATCCCTTTAATTAGGTGGAGCCCTCAATGTCTGAATCCATTGTCTTAGAAATAGGTAATTAATAGAATATTCTTAGCACCAATGAGTTAGTAAATATAGTTTTATTTAAATAATGTAATTTATGACTTAGTTTCAGCAGAAGCTCAATTTATTTAAAATGTGTACTTAATGTAATAGATGAAGTGAAACTAGATTAAATTAATGTAAATATTATTTCGTATATTATTTTATATTATATTAAGTATTCATGTAGGATATAAAAATATAATTAGGTTCAATTTTCATGTTCCCTATCTATAATCTACAATATATAATAAAATTATATTACTCCTATTTTCTTCCTTTTTCACTCTGCCCTACCATATTATAGTTGGAGCCTTATACTTATCTTAAAACGTACCCAATCATATTTTAGCTTAATTATACATGTTTAAGGAAAAGTAGTAGTCATCTCTCGAACGTGGAAGTACGGGGATACGAGGGGACGACATATTTTTCCTCCTTGGTTTTTTATTTGTCTTGTTAGGATGACATCACTTCAAGAAATAATATAAGCCAATAAAATATCAAATGAGTGTTAGAATATTTTTAGAAATAAGAGCCCTTTCAAATAGAGAAAAATAATTTAATCTAAGCTACGTGTAGCTATGTAACTAATAAACAAACACAGGGAGAGGGGTACATATATGGATATTTCATATAGAACCGAGAAACGAATAATAAACCATTTAAAACGGCCATAGGTTTAAATCATAAACTAATGTTCTACTTATTTTTATATATTTGATATAATGTCACATCATGTTTGGTAGTCTATATATAGGTCACTAGCCATGGTCCGTACAGGGCTGTTTTCTACCTAAGAGGCTTGACAGAAGACAAGCTATGCAAATGAGGAGGGGAGGCTACTCCCGAACACGTCGTACTGGAATGTCAACTAACTGTAAAAGAGAGGGAAACGATGCAAGTTCCATTACTGGCCAGCGTAATTTATTATATAGTGCAAGACGTGGATAGGTGGGGTCTCCTAGATACAATTGCGAATGACGTGTCAAAGAAAGAAAAGGACATATATATACCAAACACGAAGACTAGGACACAGGTTAGACAAGACAAACAAACGGAAGACAGACAAGGTAATGAGACCAGTGACGACAATGACACTACAGAAGGTGACGACTCAACATCAGAGACAGAATCAGAAGACATAATATGAAACTGGAACCAAGACTTATATGAAACAAAACATAGATGTTACCGGCTGGCAGAGTGGAATGGGACGAGGAACTCCAGGTCATCCGGAGCCCAGCTGAGGAAGGCCCCCTTAAGATGCCAGTAGTGAAAGCTGCTGAAGGACCTGAGGCAGCCGAGTTACCAGCTGGGAATTAGAGGAATTGAATAACATCAAGAGACGGAGGAAGAAAACCCTCAACTCGCATGGTCTGGCCCACTTGGCAACAAGTGAGGTACTGGGCTGGGGAGGTGGGGCTTCCAGTCCGTCAAGGTTTCTTCATTGACTGTTATAATAATAATAATAATAATAATAATAATTAGCACCGCGTCTTACTACCCGTTCGGGTTATACGCTTTAAGTACTAATTACTCTAATGGACTAGGATTTGGGAAGGTTGAATTATAGGAAGTGGATCCGCATTTGCGTGGAGGGAGAGTGGAAAACCATTTAGGAAAAACCACCCCCAGTTCACCCGACCGAGATTCGAACCTCGATCTCCCCGTCCTCAGCAGTCGAGCTCAACACGACAAGCGCGTTAGCCAACCACGCCACCGAGGCGGGTCAGTGACTGTTATCAGTAGATGAAGAGACGAAGAATAATATTAAGATACTCTGCGAGATCCGAGTTGCAAGAAATATATTAGGTTAAGTTAGTTTTAGATAATATTTTCCTATGTTTTATCATGTTTAGTTTTATGTCCAAGGTAGTGTTCTTAGCCGGAGTTAGGTGGAACGAAATTTCCGGTAGGGCGCCTCCCCAGGTGGTGAATAGGAGGGTGCTATTAGATCCGGAATCGTTGGGACACCCAGTGGGGCAGGGTACCGGAGGCGTAAAATACCCGGGGCGGACAGTCTAGTAGGATAAAATTATATGGGGAAATAGGGACACTTAGATTAGGAGCTATAATCAACATCATATTAATTAATATGATTTCAAATTGGATAAACTAGTAATTAGCGGAGGTAGAGAAACAACGTAATATAGGTCCTGAGTTACAGTCTTAGGCCTCAGGACAGAAAGTAATAATAAATAAATAAATAAGTATATATAGGTATCTAAAACGTGAAATGGTCTCTTTCGACGATAATTCCCGGAGTTAGACCCACCGATTTTTATAATTTTTGTAACATATAATTTCTAAAATAATAAAAGAGGAAGACGAAATGTTATATAACAACCACTTCTTTCAAAAGCTATTGCTCAAATTCTACCAAATAAATTTTAATTATTTTTTAAATAATGAATTTACTTGAAGAGTTATCAAATCAAAGTTTACAATTTTTAGTAGCAAAGCTACAATATGTATTATACATATAAAATAAATAAATATGATATGTAATTTACGTTAGTTAGTGTATGTATGGATCCTAATACAAAAGGGTTCCTGATATTATTAAAAATAGTTCTAGAGGCATCTACAAATAACGTAGTGACCTGTAGATTTGCGCAAAATTCACAACAAGTCTGCACTTAACATTGTGCTTACTACAAACTTCGTTAATTGGACAAACAATAAAGTTGACTACGTTTATTTTTACTCTCAGTATTACGACTAGTATTTTATTATGTTGCTTATAGATTACTAAACACGGAATCTTAAAATTTTATCTCAATAGCAATACACGCTATCGACTGATGTAAGGTGTCTGACTTTACAATACGAATTCCATTAACACTCTAAAGATCTAGTAAATAGAGGGATTCTGCACTACCTTTTTAATACAAAGGACAAATAGGCCTAAGTATACATTAGGTTGAGTTATCAAAACAATGTATACCCTGATTTTGGTTGGAAGAAAAGTAGAAAAAATTCTAATATATTTCTTAACGGTCAACATTGGTAGCACTTTACTTTCTTATTTGTGTTATTTTATAGATATTGATAATATCTATCGTAGGTGACCGGTGGTCTAGGGGTAAGGTGTCAGACTTCTGTGCTGGCGGCCGGGGTTCAATCCTCGGTCCCGGCAAAGATTTATCTGATTACCAAACCCTTCCTTCACCTCTGACAAGACATCTTGTGAATTTGGGGAATGCCAGGCCTCCACCGTGGTTCGGATCCCACGTTAAACTGTAGGTCCTCCATTTCATCTCACAATCACCCTACCATTACACATTAGCGTAAGTGCGTATAACCCGAACGGGTAGTAAGACGTGGTGCTAATAATAATAACAATAAGATAATATCTATCAAACTTGAAAGCTGCAGATCACATTATTTGATGTATAAATATATTAAAATCGTTTTAATAACTTTAGTTACTAACTTCTACTGTTCTTCCTACCAAAATCATACTATAACTAGTTTATTTCACGTTTCTTATGAATTTAGCTGTACGTATTATTTTTATCTCTATGTTTGATGAACTAAATTGTTTTTATTGTAGTTATATTTCCCCCGTCCTCCCGTATCGTCGTTACTCACGCTACAGGTCACCTTACGATATAACGTGATGGTTAACTATGTCTCCCGACAACTGCAATATATCAAGCTTCTACTGTATATCAATTGATACAAACTGTATTTCCAGGGTGGGAAGTAGTATTACCCTTACATATTTTGTATTTCATCTAATCACTTTTAATATGTGAAGTTCCATCAGTTTAAACTAATATAATTGTCAAATTTAACTCATATCTGAAAAAAAAAAAAGTATTGAGCCTCAAATGTTTCTAATAAAGGCTTTTTAAAAACGAATTTTTAGATATAAAAATAATTGTTTGTGTGTTCTTCCAACTTTAAATAATAATCACATAATCTTCACTAATCAGTAAACTTGGCAGTTTTGTTTCAGATTTTCACGCTATATAAAACGGGCGTTATTGAAGCATGATATATCTATTCTTGTAGAAATTATTTTTAAAGCCAATTTTGTCCTACTTTGACTTAAAATCCGTTTTAAGAAAAATTTGAATTACAAAGATTAGTTTAATATAACTTACATGTGATTTGATTACGTATATAGCTAAGTTGCGAGGGATATATATATATATATATAATTATATATATATAAAATTATATATATATATATCCCTCGCAACTTAGCTACCCTCACTTTGCGTTAGGATTAAAAAAACTATGTACCTGACTGGGGTTCGGAATGAAAAAAAACAACTTACAAATCAAGTAAATATGAAGGATCATTTTTGTGAACTTATTTTGTGTGCAGGAATCGTTATCTGCAACTGTTGTGTGATTCTCAGCGTCGGCATCACAGTGTGGTGCACCTTCGACGCTGCTGGGCGTTCCTGGGTCAAGATGAAAAAATATCAACGTAGTATGAGGGAATCCGAGTCAAGATTTCAATATAAAAGATCGGGAACCACAAATCGTAATTGGAGGCAAAGGTAAAACTAAGAAATGAAGGTGTTTTTTAAAAAAAAACGCGGTACTAATAATAATAATAATAATAATAATAATAATAATAATAATAATTTTGGTAACTGGTGAAAGTGTCATTTACACAGATCAATCTACAATCACAACCATGACGACTCACTAATTATATTAGTTTACAATAGATATAAACTATTTTATTTTGGTCGTCACGTTTAAACTCCCGTTTGAGTTTTAGCAAATAAATCAATTAATTCGCTGTGATAGGGATAATAAAGGTAGAATTTAGAGGAGATGTATCTTCATTCATGTGAAAGGATAGTGGAAGAACCTATAGCAAAAAAACCACCCTCAATACACCAAGTTGGGATTTGAGATTTGAGCTCCCATTGTATTTCCGCCCTTTCCAGCATGACGATTAATTGTGATTGTGGATAGCTTTAAATGGCCAATACTGTCATCAGTTCCACGTTTTAAACTCAACACTGGACAACAAGTGAAGAGTGGAGCTGGATATGAGATGAACCAGGATGGATGGTTGAGCTGTAGAATATTGGCGTTAAAAACCAAAGGTAAAGTCCGTTCACCGTAGGAATTGTTTTCTGAAAGGCCTTTTTTCCTACCAGAAATCTATTATACAGTAGGATATTGGTAGGAAAAAAGACCTTTCAGAGAGTAAGTTACTACCGTGAATGGAGTATACTAAGTAAGTTTCCTGTGTAGAATTAGCCACTATCCACTTGATTGAACATTATTCTAATACCAGGATGGTTCTTAGTGATATAATATATCTCTCAGTTAATAATATATTCTAATTCCTACTTAGTAGCTCTGCAACTAAAAAAATAAACTATCAAAAAATTATTTGTAAAAAGTTTTTTATAAAGTGAATTTTCTTACTCTCGTTCATTTATACTGTTAAATATTCTAGTAGCATATCTCCTTCTATGATTAAAACTTTTTAATTTATAAAATATTATTATTTTTAAAATTACACACATGGCAATCATTATTATAATACGAATCTGACTCAACAGCCCGAGGTTACATGAGGATTTTACCACCTTCCCTCCAGGTAAGGTCAGGTGTGATTTATTAAAATTAGACTTCAATATATACCTATACCGTTAAGTATTTTATGTTAGTGATGGTGATTGATGGCATTAAAACGTACGAATAAAAGTTACCATGAAAAACGTGATTACATTTTTATAGTTGTTTAATTGATTTTTTATGATTAATTTAAGATAATATTTTATATACATAGGATGGTCATAATTTATTCACCTAAATATGAACCTTAATAAATATATTATTTTAGGAGATATATGATTTACTGGATTATTGATCTAACTGTGGTAATATAATTAAATTAAATTAAAATGTCCTGAAATGTTTCATTAATTACAGCATTCATTTAATGTTCTAAAATAAGGCCTATAAGGGGGTTAAAAATAATGTATGGCCCACCTGTACCCATATATCTACACTCTACCACCCATTTAGATAGGTGTATACGAATGTGATTTACTCTCACTCAGAAAGTCGGGGTTCAATACCCCCATTTCTCCCTCCTGATACACTAAGGCAAACTTTTATATATAATTTGGCCTCTCTTACTCTATTCTTTACAAAACTAAAATGACTTGTTCTAAGGGCCAACCAAGTGAAGTGTAAAAAGTGAGGTTTAGAAAACAAGAGCAGATCAGAAACGTGGTCATGTGAGAAGCACTGAACCATTCACAAAACATCATCGTGATTTACGTAGTCTTTCCGGTGTGACTTGAAATTTTTCCAGCTTTCTTGGTTCTGTAGGACATCTTCTGTTTAGGATACTAAATCACATTTCAAAACTTACCCTCTCCATCAGTGCGCATGCGCGTACAAAGTGAGAAACAAGTAGATAGTTACGTCTACTGTTGTCAGATGAATTTAAATAACTTGTGTGTTGTTTTCGTTCTATGTTGATTTGTTTCGCTACACTACATAACAATATTAAATTTTATGTATCGTAACAATCATCTTTAAAAATTTGTTGATCTATTCTAAAATAAAATATGTTGATTACTGGCTGTTTATACAGTAAAACAGGGCACAATGGCCACTGGGAGAAAATGGCCACTAACTAGATTTGTCTCTACCGTTTGTATGTAGCTACTCCTAGCGGCTATCTGACCTTCAATTTGTGTCGCAAGGTCAGACGAAGTTTTAACAGTAGCTAGCAGCAAGTATGTGATGTTTGGTTTAATGGTGTGCACGTTAATGGTAGAACACTCTTTTTTACGTGATTTATTCAATCAAGAGTTAAGAGAGATGTAAGAATTTAGAGCTCTATAATAATTATCATGAAGTAAATCTCGATAGACCAATCACTGGAATCTTTTGTTTGTCATGTATTGATCAAGAAACGAAAGATAGTTTGTGCTTAAACTGTATGCTAGTATTTTAAAACGGAGTGATCTTGAAACAATGTACATATGTGGCCATTTTACCCTGGGGAGTGTCCATACAGGCAAAACTGCAGGAAATTTATGAGAAACCATCCTGGGAGATCTCTTCCCAAAGATGATTTTTCAGTAATGTTCACTCCTGTATATCTGCAAGCAGCAAAAATGCACAATACCATCACAGGCTTCAGAATCCCAGGCATCTGTTCATTTGATGAAAATGTATATCCAAATGAAAGATTTTCTCCATCTAAAGTAACCAGTGAGCCTACACCAAATGAACACATGGCCCAGTCTGAAGACACCAGTGCTCGTAAAGACATGGATGACTGAGAGGATCCAGACAACCCCAATTCGTCTAATAATCATGGTTAGCACGAATATATGGATACACGTGGCATTTTTGATGTTATAGGAGACACTGGAGTCACTGATGATACCCGTGAAAATACTGGAGGAACTATGGTACTTAGTCCAATGGCTTCCATTGAACATTCTCACTAATTGATTTCAAACACTGTTGGGTCATCGACTAAAGAAAACTAACTGCGAAGAAAAAACAGATGACACAAATCATTAAAAATGTATTGAGATTTGAAACCTTTACCAAGAAAGATAAATTCAGCTCCAAGAAGTAAACTGAAAACAATAGTTGTACGTTACCTATCAAGCCCAGAAAACATTAGAATAGTTAATTAAACTGAGCGACTAGGAAAAGAGAAAGAACATTTGTAAATGGCAAAATTAAGTGTCCTGCAAGGAAAAAAAAACTCTCAAACCAAAACTAACAATGAAGCTATTGGGCCTAAGCCAATTAAACGTAAAAAAAAAATACTAACAGTGTGCAAGTCACCAACAGTGGCAATATTCCCTTATCCTTCTACAAGTGGAACCAATAAAAGATCTCACCCGAAGAAGAGTTTGCAGGAAAAGAATAGCTTTTGCAAATGTGGAGAACTTTTACGATGACGAAGAAGGAGAACCGTGGATTCAGTGCAGAGGCTGTGATATATGGTTCTATGAAATATGTGTGGAAGTTTATGTAAAGGCAAAATATAATTTTATTTTTGATGAGCGTGCAGTTTAAGTGATATAAAATATGGTCTGCCCTACCTGTGGGGTAAAACGGCCACATCAGAATACATCCTTATACCTATTAAATACTGAATACAAACCATATTATGTGTAAAATAATAGCACTATATCATTATTATATGTTTGTAATAATTATAATAAATAGCAGTGTGTATACTATTTCCAATTATATTATTTCAAGAGCAAAAAAAAATGTTAAGGGATCCGTTTTGCCCCAGCCTACTGTAGTAGTTAGCGTTGCAAAGCATTGTAGAATAACATACATTTCTGCTAACGTATGATTAGCTGTGTTATTCAAGAATATTCCACTCTCTATTTTTGGTGAACTTATGCATAAAGCTTTAATAAAACTTTGATTTATTTGTGTTCCAGTTTCCATAACCAATATCAAATACCCGACGGCAATTATCCTTAAATAAAATTCCATTCTTAATTGTATCTGATAGCTGAGAGAATAAATTCTGATTGTTTATTCCAGGAAAGTTATTCGGGCTTACCAAGACAGTTGGGATCATAGGTGCAGACTTCTCTTTTGTTGTATGCGCAACTCCGACAGAAACAGGGTAAGAGTGGTTTATTTACTATTAAACTGTGTATTCCCACATTAATTAACATTTAATATAGAGAACTAAGTAGACATATAGGAAAACGAGCTAATAAAAAATGTTCAAGTACAATATGGCTTATCACATAGAAAATAGAAACACATCTTTCACTTCACACTGTTACCGCTGTAAAAAGTTATGATAGCTGTTTAAAAAAGAAACAAATTATGTGACCAACCAACCCCTCAACCTATATCTCCTGTTCCTTCACCTCTGACAAGACATCTTGTGAATGTGGGGAATGCCAGGCCTCCACCGTGGTTCGGATCCCACGTTAAACTGTAGGTCCTCCATTTCATCTCACAATCACCCTACCATTACACATTAGTGTAAGTGCGTATAGCCCGAACGGGTAGTAAGACGCGGTGCTAATAATAATAATAATAATAATAATAATAATAATAGATATCCTGATTTTCTAACTTTTCGGGACGGGTATGAAATTTGAAACGTAATTTACTGAATGGGGATACAAACAATATAAATTAACAGTCCATATAAAGATAAAAATAGTAAAGCTTTACAGGACATATACAATTATCAAAGGAAAAATTAGCTCAAATGATCACTGACTGTCCTATTTGTTCTTAGCTTTATTTTCTGATTACTTTACTATTTTTTAAACTTGTTCACCCCTAAAAGAATCATATTTTGAAAATGTAAAAATGACACCTGGACACGAGAATCGAAACCGGGACCTTTGGCCTAGTACGCCAATTCTCTAACCACTGAGCTATCCAGGAATCACCCCGTGTCCAGGGTAATTTTTCAATCATATTTTAAGGCAGAATTTATGATGGACGTGCGGAATTGTCGGCTACAAAGGTGTGATTTTATTAAGATCACGAGCTATCAGATAACGCAGCCACCTTTGACTCGGTAGTTGGCTTATTGCTGTCACTTGTACAATTATTATAATTGTAAGGGATTGCATGTTTAAGAATAAAATAGCCAAATATATTATTTATGCTTTTAGTGAGGATTACTCCATCTAGAAATCATATTCTTAAATCTGAAAAATGCCACCTGGACACAGGAATCGATCTCGGGACCTTCGGCTTAGTACGCCAATGCTCTAACCACTGAGCTATTCAGGAATCGTCCCGTGCCTAGGGTCATTCAATCTTTTATAACTATAATAATTTTACAAGTGGCAGCAATAAGCCAACTACTGAGTCGAAGGTGGCTGCTTTATCTGATAGATCGTGATCTTAATAAAATCACACATATGTAGCCGACGATTTTCGCACGTCCATCATAGACTCTGCCTTAGAATATGAGTATTATTATTATTATTATTATTATTATTATTATTATTATTATTATTATTATTATTATTATTATTAGCACCGCGTCTTACTAACCGTTCGGGTTATACGCACTTACGCTAATGTGTAATGGTAGGGTGATTGTGAGATGAAATGAAAGACCTAAAGTTTAACGTGGAATCCGAACCACGGTGGAGGCCTGGCATTCCCCACATTCACAAGATGTCTTGTCAGAGGTGAAGGAAGGGTTTGGTAATCAGATAAATCTNGACCTACAGTTTAACGTGGAATCCGAACCACGGTGGTGGCCTGGCATTACCCACATTCACAAGATGTCTTGTCAGAGGTGAAGGAAGGGTTTAATAATCAGATAAATCTTTGTCGGGACCGAGGATTGAACCCCGGCTGCCAGCACAGAAGTCTGACACCTTACCCCTAGACCGCAAGGTCACTACAATATGAGTAAATAATGACTCGGGGAACGGGACGATTCCTGGATAGCTCAGTAGTTAGAGCAGTGGCGTACTAAGCCAAAGGTCCCAAGCATCGATTCCCGTATCCAGGTGTAATTTTTTAATTTCCAGAATATGATATCTATATGGAGTAATCCTCACTAAAAACATAAATAATAGCTTTGGCTAATTGATTCTAAAGATTGTGTTGCCAATAAGGAGATTATTATTAACAGAAACCAGCTTCGGTGTTCACGTGGTCTACGGCGTCACTCTCGTGTTGGACACTACTGCCGATAACGAGGAGATCGAGGTTTAAATACTGGTGGCCGCTTTGTCTAACGCTCTACTGTCACATTAGGCTATATAAACTGTTGATGATGGGGAGATTGAGGTTCGAATCTCGGCTGGATGTACTAAGAGAGGTGGTTTGAACCCATACCTGCACTTGGAAAGTTGTGTTTATGATTTCACCCTCTTATAGTTAAATAAGTACAGTAACACTAATATTTTATACATCGGTGGTCACGGTTCTACAAGTCCTCGTGCTCGCACTAGATTAACTTGACGAGGAAATAAGTGTAGTAAGGCCAGAACCGGTAGTAAAATCGCTGTGGAAAAAGAACTGTTTATATGTAAATTCCAATTTTTTTTACAAGAAGACTTTTATAAAATAAAAACTTTTTTCAGCCAACATTTATAAAATAATACTACAGTATCGGTGATAGTTTATAGGTATGTATAGTATATCCAAATAGGTTGCTGCAGATCACTTGTATTGACGTATGAATATGTGAAATTAGATCTAGTGGCTAATCTAGTTTTTCTTATGAAAATGGGACTGGAGCTAGGTGAAACAGTGCTCAGCTGCCATGTTCATCTCTAGGATTCGGTTCGAATTTCGTTGGGGTGCAGTGAGAATAAACCTCGATATTGAGATTTTCGATCTTGTTATTCTAATCTTTATTCTTGCATATATATGTTTTCTCTTTTGCGTGCCGGACCACCCGTCTGGGCTATCTGCATATTTATATTAATGGAAGAGGAATCTGTAATAATAAAAGGAAGTGTTTGTCTGTGTGTGTGTTTGTTTGTTTGTGTGCGATGCTCAGCCAAATCTACGGCACGCAGAGATCTGACATTCTTAACATAGATGTACGGGAGGGGGTCCGAATGCACCTCGATGCCGGATATTTAATTAGTTTTTTAATTAGGCTATTTTCAACACAATACCACAATGGGTCACGGGCAACGCCGTGTGGGATTGCTAGTTATGAATAATTTAAGGTAATTGTGCCCTCATTTGCGTGAAGGTAGATAATGAAACCATTCGGAAGAAAACCATCAATTCATCCGATCATATTTGAACCTCAACCCTCCAAAAAAAGACTAGGTCGTTGGGTATCAATCTACCGTTACAATGCATTTTATAATATTTTTTGTATACATGCATCGATGGTCACATGGTCAAAGGCGTCACTAAACGGCCAATAACAGAGTGATCGACGTTTGATTTTCTCACTCCAACAAATGCGGGTACAATTTCTCCCTGGTCTAGAAAAATCTGGTCGACCGGCAAAACCCCTTCAAAAATGGTGGGGGTGCTCTCTAACAGACATTAGCTGTGCTAAATATATCGAGGTTCAAATACCGGTGTGCACGTCGTCTAAATGTCAGGCTCATCTAATTCCGGAGGGGGTAAATCGAATCCCTGCCGTGTAAACTGTAGATATTTCTCCCTCCAGAACATTTTCTTAATAATCCTTACCTCACGTTTGGCCAGAAAGAGTACGTGTCACTCATATAATTATGTCGGGGGAGGTTGTGTGTTAGAATCTCATTCGGGTGAACTTGGTTGGTTTATACTCTCCCTTACTCCACGTTAAATCTGGAATATTATTACCTTACTCCTCCGGTCCATGACAGCTACCTACATCCACGCATGTCGACGTACGATACCAAACAAACAATTTTAGTAGACTTTTGTGGTGGGGGATAGCGGCCTCTAACTGAGGATTATAAATCACTGTAAGTCTTCCAAAGCCCCTGACTGTGCATAATTAGAACTGTGTCATAGATTTATAGTTGCGACACCACCGGGAAAAAACCCATTACCACATAGGGGGTTGCAACATTGCGATGACGACACCGGGAAAACTCCTTGCCACATAGAAGGGGAAGGTTGCAATATCATTCAATGTCATTATGTATTCATGTCTTGTCAATCCGTAAAAATGGCACCAGGTATGAGTCACCAGGAAAAAATCCATTGGACATCATTCAAGTTTGTGTTCTATTTCTTTCTCGACTTGTTTAGTCAAGCCGCCATACTGGCACCAGTCATCATGGAAAACCCATTACCACATAGGGGCTTGCAACACTGGGAAAACCCACTACCACATAAGGGGTTTAACACATGCCTTGAAGGTGGTGGAGTGAGGGGAAGTGAAAGGGGCTTTATGGCCTGGAACCGTTTCTCACACTATTCTCTAAGCGGCCGACCAGAGAAGATGCTCCCAGCGCTCACTAGCGATGCCGATGGAGGAGCGCCCAACGCCGTGTACTGCACGCCAATAAATAAATAAACTCCAAGGCCCGTCCCAATCCTACGCCTATAAACTCCACCACATCAATTAAAAAATTCTCCAACGCACGTCCGAATCCTAACCAGACATTAAAAAAACAAGTTTGGATAAGAATAAACCACTGAAAGGGGGTCATGGGGAGGGGACGGGGAAAAGCAATCAGAGAGTGACTCAACATTACGTAACAACCAATAATAGAGCGACAACAACATTACGTAACAACCAATAAGAGAACGGTAACAACATTGCGTAATCATCACAATGCACTCTCTATTCCAAATCGCAGTCAAAGGTCAAACTGGAACAGTTGGTCCTGCTAGGTAGTGTTATGTTTATATTTCAAAATAAATAAGAACTCACTAGTTTTTGTTTTACACTATAATGTATAGGACTTTATTTTTAATATATAGAATAAAGAAAAATGTACTGTGCAAACTCTGGAGTGTTTATAAAACGTAGAATACTTATTATTACTTATATTTCGCAGTTATATAATAGCCTATAATTTGAGATATCATATTACGTAATGTATATTAAAAACCAAATGTGGTGTTTGCTCTACCTATGTTAAAAAATATTCCTATATTATGGATTGTATAAGCTTGCAGCGACGAATAAAATATAAATAAATAGATATAGTATTTCTGACAAAATATTTTCATTAGACCTTCCTCAAATCAACTATTTTGAATGTAATTTGTGAATTTATTTTATTTTATTCAGCACCTTAGATCAGGCAGTAAATTACATTCATGGTACGGCCGAAAAATGAATCATTGGTACGATTGGGGCTTCGATTTTCATAGTGAAGAACAAATTGTCTTTCGGAGGACTAAGTTTTGTTTACAATCTAGAATTAAATTATTTTGTGATTCATTATATAATCAGACGGTTAAAAAAGTGAACATTAAATACTCCAAAGTAAATGTATTTACGCAGTCATCTGCATCTCATTTATTTTGTAGTTCTGATAAGCGTTAAACGTAAACTCGTTATAAATAATATATCTCCGAATTTCACACTAAACTCGGTTTATATCATAAATTATATTGAGGCAATAGTGATGCATAGCATGTAAACCACAATTAAGTCTTTTAATAAATCTCCTAAGGAGATTTGGTGGTCTAGGAGTAAGGTGTTAGACTTCTGTTGTTAGGGGTCTGGGGTTCAAACCAGTACATATTTATCTGATTACCAAACCCTACCTTCACCTCTGGCAAAGAGTGTGCTTTCACGCTTTGTGAATGTGTGGAGTGCTAGGCCCCCACCGTGGTTCGGAACCCACGTTAAACTGTAGGTCTCCTCTGCTTTCCACCATCATCATTCTCACATATCATCCTACCATCTAAGGATAGTGGAATTCGCCCTAATAGTGCCCCCCTTCCCCCGTCAGAAATAAATTCCTCCATACGCCAGGATAACAGAGGTAAGATAAGGTCGAATGGCCAAGATCTAAAGCATTAACCCCACCACCATAAATCAAGTAATTTAATAAATGTAATATAAATTTAAAATGTAATAATAACCTTATAAAAAACATTGGTTGCATACGTAACTAAGTGTTTCCTGAAAACAAGACAATATACTTAAGCGAGCGACCCGCCTCGGTGGCGTAGTTGGCTAACGCGCAAGTCGTGTTGAGCTCGACCGCCGAGGACGGGGAGATCGAGTTTCGAATCCCGTTCGGGTGAACTGGGGGTGTTTTTTCCTAAATGGTTTTCCACTCTCCCTCCACGCAAATGCGGGTTCACTTCCTATAATTCAACCTTCCCAAATCCCAATCCATTAGAGTAATTAGTACTTAAAGCGTACAACCCGAACGGGTAGTAAGACGCGGTGCTAAGAAAATATTGAGCGAGCGCTTCGAGCGCTATAAAGACGTATATTGAGCAGGGCAAGATCAAAACACGGGACGTTTGATTATATAATGCTGGGTTAGGTTAGAGGCGTTGGTATTTCCATAATTTGTTCCAGTGACCAAACATGTACTTGTGGCGGATCAGTACATATATTTTTTTATTAATGTTTTAAATATATTTTAAAAAATAATGATTTTACCGTGAACGGACAATTTTATAAATGTAGCTGCATAAATTTCCATGATTGAGCTTACATTATTACATTCATAAGACATCATGTTGGTGTTGGTATAAATATTAGGTATACCAGGTAACATAAATCCCTCACTAACACACTTTAAGATAAAGGAAGCGCTCGCTGTAATGTAGTAAAATACAAGTTCTAGGAGAGATTAAAAGGTGTTGAAAAATGCAAGCTACAAATATGTTTGTAATATTTGCCCGCAAACTACTAAGTGCTTTGGCAAAACGTGTGTTAATTACTCTAATTCAATAGTGTAGGGATGAGATAGTTCAAATTGGGAGGAAATTTACTCGAATTTCTATGGAGGGAGATTATAAAAACATTTAGGAAAAGCCACCCTAAGTTGATTCTCCTGGAATTTGAGCCTTGACCTCCATGTCACAGGCAAGCGTGATTATATGAACATGGCAATTAGTCTGCGTGCCCGCAGCTATGGGTAAATTATAAGCTAAGTACTACTTGTAAAGATTCTGGGGCGTAGATAGATTTTTTCTTCATTTTAATGGCAAACAGAATTTCCAATATTTATGTAGATTGCATTTTTTCATCTTATGGTATATATGAATGATAGGGAAATGACATGTAGGTTCAGACATCTTATGTTTAGTATCTTCAGCTGGGGGTGGCAAAGAATATTGCCCATGTTACTACTATGGAGGTTGTCCACACATCGTACATACAATGAGATGATATGATGATAGTAATTATAAAGTTGTGGAGCCGGTGTGAATTTTAACCTAATTTAAGCCTAATTAATCAAATCCCGGTGATTATTGGGATCATTCACCTTAATGGAAGAATACGCAAGATGCCAGCCTGGTACCGAACCCGGGATTTTAGGCTCGTAGCCAGGTGCATTTACCACTACACCACGGGGCTGGTTAATGGTAGGGTTGACTCAGGATCATAGATCATAAATGACATCCGTAGCTCTAAATCAAGAGGTCAGAATTTAGGTAGATTCTAATAGGATTGGTTGTCTACATTGAAATTCTCCAGGTAAACATTAGTAAGGATCTCACCCTCCACCTTTGTTTGCACTGCGTGTTACTAACCTCTCGGGATATCCGCATTTAACTACACTATTGAAGTAGGCATGTTAAAAATAGAATTTAGAGGAAATTCATATAACTTACGTTGATTAAGGGTTTAAAACCATTTATTAAAATCACCCTCAGAACAGGTGGCTGTAACTCGAACCCATCACCATAAAATTAAATTAACAAGATTGATTTTAGTCCGCCTTCCCACCAATGCTTGTTTTTTCTGAACAATTTCCCCCAAAAAAGTTATTTCATTTCAAACAATTTATTTCTTGACTCATATCTTTAAAACAAATACAATACTTGAAAAACTTGTATCTTAAAAATACTATTCCAAGAACATTTAAATCAATCATTAGCAAATAATATTTGTTTGAATCGAAGTGGCTTTAGTTGACAAGTTAAATGTCCATGGACAGAACAAATTTTTAAATACCAAATTTAAACTTTCATTTACTCAAAATATAACGAACTAGATTTATTTAAAATATTATTTAGAAATTCTACTGGAAGCTAGGTGTGCTTAACATGCTCGAGAAAATTGTTTTCGACCCCAGTCCAGGAGAGTTGGGATGATTGATTATACAATGCAGGCTACCAGCCATTATATGATTGGTTTACCATTTATTGGTGCGTTTCCTTAAAATTCATTATTTTCAACGTATACCCTCAGGCTGGACATTTTTAGTTATTCGAAACAGCACTCAATTATTAAACAAAAATATAGAAATTTCCTTTAATTTAGATGTTTATTTGAATTGTGGCTCATAGAATATTCTTTCAAACTTTGTTTACGCTTTAAGGTAGCAATCTTACCTAGCATGATTCCATTATGGTATGGCTTAAAATATAAGGTCATAGTGTAATCCATCAAGGTAGAACCACTACCTTTCAAGATAGACAGAGTTTACAAGGAATATCAAATAATTATTTCATGTTAGAGAATTTAATGAATATCTACTTATTTACGAATAGAACCTAAAGAGTATTCCATAATTAATTCCTTTTATGTGGATATTGTTGTGTCCACAGAACTCCTTCGCTGATATTGCACGTCTTTTATCGGATTTCTTCCGGGACTTGGACGTTGTCCCGTCGGACGTGGTTGCTGGCTTGGTTCTACTTCGTAAGTTTCAGAAGATTGAAAGGGAAGCCATCGTCAAACAGGTAATTTTCTAAAAATATCCACAGTAAATAACCAACTTTACTATATAGTAGTGATAGTCTAAGGCAGTAGTTCCCGACGTGGCGTACGCTCCGAAACGTTTGGGAGTATGCCAAAACAAATTGAATAGTGACAGAAAAAGCTACGTATGGCAACAGTGTGAGACAATAGATAAGTCAAAAGTTGGTAAATTAATTCAACGGTAAGGTAAGGGGGTGATGTCATTTTTATCTTCGTTATTGACTTTGAGAAAACCTGCGTTTCTCCATTAGATACCAAGATAAAGCTCGATCAGTAATATGGCTTAAGCTATAGGCTAAGATACAAACAAACATACGATATCTATAAAACTAATTTTTAAGGTTAAGAGGCTCATGAAACGTCAATATCCATTAGAATCCCGAGATCGATTTTATTAGGATCACAATACTTCCTGTCTCTAAGGGGTCAAGATAAAGTAAAATATTATACAATATGGATCACTCTATTTATATGATGTTGAATATAGAAGAGATTTGTTTTTCTATTGAAATTCTTCTCTAAGGAAAAATTTAAAACTTAAATCCAAAGAATTTTTTTTAAAAAACGACCACTAACTTTAACCGGGTAGCGCTGGGAATTTGCAATTTGTTATTAATAAATTAAATGTTCAAGTTTTTTTTTTTTTAATTTTAATTTTTAAATGTAGAAATATATGTACTGTTTGTTCACTCTATAATTAACTACTTAATCTATGGCATTAGGGACTATAAAGTTCATTGCCACACTTCAAAAAGTACGCCATCTTTCCCCTTTTTTAAACTAGTTCTATCCAGTCCAACTCATTATACCCTAACTTTTTCAGGTTCATTCTAATCTTATTCTCCCATCTACGTCTAAGTCTTCCCATTGGGTTTACCAATCAGTATATCCTAAACACGTTTCTAGATTATCCCATTCGCACTGCATGTCCTGCCCACCTTAATCCAAGAGACTTTATTACATTGTTTCATTATACCCTTACTGGCCCATTTATTTCCAGTACAGCAAATACATTTCAAGTATTATTATTATTATTAGCACCGCGTCTTACTACCCGTTCGGGTTACACGCACTTATGCTAATGTGTAATGGTAGGGTGATTGTGAGATGAAATGGAGGACCTACAGTTTAACGTGGAATCCGAACCACGGTGGAGGCCTGGCATTCCTCACATTCAGAAGATGTCTTGTCAGAGGTGAAGGAAGGTTTTGGTAATCAGATAAATCTTTGCCTGGACCGAGGATTGAACCCCGGACGCCAGCATAGAAGTATGACACCTTACCCCTAGACCGCCAGGTCACCCATTTCAAGTAAATCCAACTATATTAGTTAAACATTTTTCTACCATTAAAAGTATAATTTAGGGAAATGAGCTGCCAAGGGGTACACGAGTGAAAAAGGGGGGCTAGGAATCGCTGGTCTAAGGCGTCACTCTCACAATAGAGTAAACTACCCATGACGAGGAGATTGGGGCTTAAATCCCAGTAAGCTTTACTGAGGGTAATTTCTACTACATGGTTTTCCACTCTCCCTCCACGCAAATGCGGGTACATTTCCTCTAAATACAACCTTCCACATCCCTGAAACATAAGTGTAATTTAATAAATACATATATATTTCTAGAACGGGTAGTAAGACAGGGTATAAAAAAATATATATATAAGGCTGTTTCGGGGATGAGGTATAGGGAAATATTAATAATAATAATATTTAGCACCGCGTCTTACTACCCGTTCGGGTTATACGCTTTAAGTACTAATTACTCTAATGGATTGGGAATTGGGAAGGTTGAATTGGAGGAAGTTAACCCACATTTGCGTGGAGGGAGAGTGGAAAACCATTTAGGAAAAACCACCCCCCGTTCACCCGACCGAGATTCGAACCTCGATCTCCCCGTCCTCAGCAGTCTAGCTCAACACGACAAGCGCGTTAGCCAACTACGCCACCGAGGCGGGTTAGGGAAATATTTAAATGCTTACGTAATGAAAACAGACGTGTGGTTGATCCTACCTGGTGTTTGATTATCACTTGGGGCATTATTTTCCCAGATGGCTTACCTAGGTGTTGCAATGAGATGAAATGGATTAACACACGAATATATTGTTGTTCTGCACACGTATAACTTTTCACAAATTGTACTTATTGATGGGGGTTAGTATTTGAATAATTAGTGAGTCAAAATTGCTGTAAATTTATAGAGAGTATAGAGACGTGGCGTTGAGTGTCTACGCTTGGACCAAACACTTTGCTAACTAAAGAAAAAACCCGTGTAGAATACAAACGTTTGCACCTTAACCAATATAAATTAGTTTTAAAATGGGTAGTAAACCTAAAATATGATAATATAAAATCATAGTTAATACAAGAAATATCTATTTAAATAAATCATAAATAAATTATTATTAAAATCATTAAATATTTAAAAAAAAAATTAAACAATGCTAGTCTTAGTGTAAATCTGGTTCTGATAACTTGATATACTTTCCAAGAAACTGATTTTAAAAATCACACTAGAATTTAATAAATTATTGATCCACTATTATTAGTAATAACATGTTATACTTTTGAACCGCTTCTTCCTTCTACCCATCCGTGTTATACGTCTTTCTAAACTGGGGTGGGACGAGTAAACTAACATTCAGAAGAATTGAGCCTGCATTTGCGCGGAGAGAAAGTAGGGAGCTATTACATATGTAATAACCATCCTTACTACACTAGACCAGGATTTGAATCCCGACTTTCTAACCATTGAGAAACCATACTATACGTGTCTGACACTTAACCAGTACTATTCAGCACGATAACTATCAGTTTTATTTTATATACACTCGGTTTATCTTGAATGGACTACTTTATGGCCATATCTTATAAGCAACACCAAAGTGTAGCCCGTAAAGGTAAGCTTACAAAGTTTCAGGGTAAACAGAATAAACAGGATTATTCAAAAGTAATGGTACAAAAGTGAAATAGTTTTATTCTTAAATGAACTGACATACAGTAGCCCCATGGTTTCTTTGGTGCTGACTGACAGCTCACAGCTGACTTCTGACAGTCAACATTTAGGTATATATCTAAATTTTGACTGTTAGAAGTGACAGCTGCTAAACACATGTTTTTGCAGATCATATGGTTCGGCGTAGAGATACATAATTTGGTCTGGTAACTCTTCAAAGCTGTCAGTCAGCACCAAAGAAGCCATGGGGCTACTGTAGTTTACAACAACAGTCATGACATGAAAAGAAAGAAGAACTCTCCAAGTTTCAAAAGCACTAACGGTGCTCAATGTGGTCGACATTGGTTACACGGCAGACGTCTGTACGCTAGTCCAGTTCGGCCCAGAAGCGTCAGATATCAATTCCACCGCAGCAGAGATGCGTTGTTTAAGGTCTTTCAGTTTCTGTGGCAATGGGGACACGTAAACGGTGTCTTTGATGTATCCCAACAAAAAAAAAATAGTCGCAGGGTGTTAATTTTGGCAATAGTGGGTGCCAGAGCAACCTTGGCGAATCCTCTTATCCAGCACGGATGATCCAACATCCCGGTCGGGTGGTATTCAGGTAATGGCGAACATCCCGGCGGCAGTTACCATGCCCAGGCAAGAACTTGATGCTCTTCTGCTTCCTTTGAACCCGTTACTTCTCGGTTAGCGTTGACAGGCCTTCGGTTTATCAACATTACTTTTGAATAACCCTGTACTTATAGATGATATTGTGTGTGCCACGTATAGTATTGGTTTAAATGTACATTATTGTATATTGCATTTTTATAAAAAATAATGTTTTCTTGTGACAATCAAGCGCGTCATATCATGAGTGTAGTGTATGGCGTTCCCTCCAATTCCCTCCAGGCTTTGGCTTGAGGTAGGCAAAGGAAATATGAAATGCATGGATGAAGATGGGGGTGGGGTGGTAAGATAAAAGTGTGATAGGGAGAAAAAATTTATTCCCTTATTTGAAAATTCTCGTTAAAAGTATAGAATGTTTTAGTATCTATATTATGTCCTATTTTAGTGGCGATTCGGTGACCTGGCGGTCTAGGGGGTAAGGTGTCAGACTTCTGTACTGGCGGCCGGGGTTCAATCCTCGGTCGCGGCACAGATTTATCTGATTACCAAACCCTTCCATCACCTCTGACAAGACATCTTGTGAATGTGGGGAATGCCAGGCCTCCACCATGGTTCGGATTCCACGTTAAACTGTAGGTCCTCCATTTCATCTCACAATCACCCTACCATTACACATGAGCGTAAGTGCGTATAACCCGAACGGGTAGTAAGACGCGGTGCTAATAATAATATTTGCGAATCAAAAGAAACAAGCGGTTGTGGGGTTTGTAGACACGAATTATTTTCGTGGTGTTTGCGGCCACCGAAAACATTGCTGAGTGTCTACTCTATTTTTATTTCATTGTTACTAATTACGAAGCTCAACCAACCTTTCTCTATACCCACACTAGTAGGTGGGAAGCGTGCATACAAAGGCTTAAGGGCCAGTTTCGTAGTCAAATTTAGTACGCCTCAAGTGCGGCGCTACACTAAGTACATGACGACACCTACCTACACTCGAATGGAATGGGCCGTTCTCACATAGGAAAATGGCCCATTCCATTCTTGTTTAGGTAGGTGTCGTCTTGTACTTAGTGTAGCGCTGCACTTGAGGCGTACTAAATTTGACTATGAAACTGGCCTAAGTCTCTTAAGGATTTGTTTGTTTATTTCTGATAAGCCAAGCTTCAAATCCCAGTCGGATGTGATAAGGTGGTTTTTTTCCTAAATAGTTCCCCACTCTTGTTTTGTCTTCTACCACGTCTTACCACCTGTACAGTAGGGCTATGCGCATACATTTTAATTACGGTAGAAGGTTAAGGAATATAAATGTAAATTTACAGGAAATATACAAGCATTATCATGGACGGCATTAATGGAAAACCATTAAATGTTGTCATAGTTAATAATAAACTTACGTGGAGCTTATAAATCATCCATTCACACATGGTCCTTAAAAAAAAAAAAATGTTAAACTTAAGAGAAAACATCACTGCACACGTGGTCTCCCATGAACACGTGGTTCCTCACAAAAACATGTTAGACTTAAATTGAAGAATACCAGCCTACGTGGTCCCTCAAAAATACACGTGGAACCTAAAAGGAGGTAGGTGGGTAAACTACATATTTTACAACCTTGTTGTATCCCTTAATATCCAGGAATTTTAAAAAGAATGAGAAAGTCTTGGTGCTTACGAGTGACGTGCATCATTTTTGCAGTCACGTCTTGTAACTCCGGGTCACTGCTAGAAAGACGTTCACACAAGCAACCTGCGTCCTGTGATGTTTGGCTTAGGCCATGTAACCGTACCCGGAACGGTACACACTAGTGACTTGCGTCTATTTTCAACATCCACACACAAACTTCATACAGTCAGCATACATTATTTGTACACTGCTCTATATCTTCATAGGTACTGACTGACAAGACGCTGGACGTCAACGTCACCCCCGTGACCTTTATTTTGATGCACCATTGACGCTAAATTAATGTTGGACTTGGCATCCCGTGTTAAAGCCTTTATTCAAACCAAGGTAGTGATATCAGCTTTGGTGGCTGGGTGGTCTAACGCGCTACTCCCGTGTTAGACTAGACTGCTGAAAACGGGGAAATCAGGGTTCGATCCCAGTCGAGTGCACTGAGGTTGTTTTTCACTAAATAATTGTCCACTCTCTTTCTACGCAAATGTGGGTGTACCTTCTCTCGATTGTACCTTTATAATCCCTATCCATTAGTTTAATAAGTACATAGTCATATAACCCGAATAGGTAGTAAGACGTGGTGCTAAATAAATGTAGTGCTAGGATGCGGCATCAGCCTGGCTTCACAGGACGCGACTACAAAAATTACGTACGCTGCACATGTGCACTGGTCTTTAAGTGTGACGTCACGTTACCTTAGCAACACATCCCAAAGCTTGGTTGGGTGGCTCACCATAAAGACCCCAACTCACCCTACGGATTACTGGTAGCTTAGTTAGGTAATGCTGCTCGAACCAGACATCGTATCGTGGTGTGGTTCTTTGTACTACTAAAAAAAAGGTAACCTGGTGGTCTATGGGTATGGTGTCAGACTTCTGTGCTAGGGGTCCGGGATTCAATCCTCGGTCCTGGCACAGATTTATCTGATTGCCATACCCTTCCTTCACCTCTGACAAGACATCTTGTGAATGTGTGGAATGCCAAGTCTCCGACATAGTTCGGATTCCACGTTAAACTGTAGGTCCTGCATTTCAGCTCATAATCACCCTACCATTACACACTAGCGTAAGTACGTATAAACCCAAACGGGTAGTAAGACTCGGTGCTAATAATAATAATAATAATAATAATAAGAAACAGAGTGGCACTGAGTCCAGTTTTTCTGTAATTGAAGAAAATAATAAAATAAAGGGTACGGAACTCCGCACGGACTTTCTCACTTTATTGTTAAAAATAAAGATATTTACTCATAGCTCGTAATATATGTAAATTAAATCATATACACTAGAAAACTTGAGCACAAATTGCGCTATATTTATGTAAAACATTTTTGATTCCCAGTCTTAAATTTTATAATTTTATTTTTGAAGAATTAACGTTTTCATTTGTATATTTTGATCAATAAAAAATATTGATATTGGGTCCACGAAGGTCAACACTTCGTATTAAAATGTCAACTTGCGGTTAAAATTATTTACATTTTATTAAGGGATGCACATCTTATGGTTATCTCATTGCTATTAAATTCCTCATTTATAAATTTTGACCAATAAAATAGGTAAATATTGACTATTGAATCTAAAATGCTGTACAAACATTTCCCCAAAGGGGTTGAAGAAAAGAGAACATAAACCTTTTGAAAGACATACTTATTTACTTATTCTACGGCATTAGAGAATCATTGCGTTAAAACTTAAGTAATGTATTTTTACAACTAAAGCTCACAAAATTGTTTAAATATATATATGCCAATATCTCAGAAACTATTGGTTTTACAAAGATATATTTCAAATAAAAATTTTTATTTTTACTAGTACTACTATTTGAAACGATAAGTTATTTAGTATCTCAAATAGTTGCGGAGACATTGAAATTTCCGCTTCTGTAAAGTACCCTAAAAGTAATTTTCATGGGAAAATTTAAATATCCATTTTATTTATAATCGTAATCAACACTTAGATACGAATTTTAATCAAAATCGTTGGAGCAGATTTTGAAAATATTGATTTTTTCTCTTTTCGCCCTTTATTAAACTACTCTTAGATCTAGGGTTAAACAGACACACAGACAGATAGAAATGCAAAAAACACTTTTTATGGTTCGGGGAGACATGAGACGTCGACATCCATCAACATTTCGGGTTAGATTTTTTTTACAGGTGCAATACTACACCTTTTGAGTTCCTAAAGTTAAAATATATATATTTGCGTATAGCTTGAAAGCTATTAGGTTTATGAAAATATGTTTTAAGTAAAAGCTTTTTATTATTAATGGTCATATATATTTGCAGTGTTAAGTAATTTCATATCTCAAATAGTTACGGAGATATGATAAAAAGTGAGAATTTACGCATCTGACCGGAACCTTTAAAGTCATTTTGACCCAAAATTTAGAGTAGACATTTTGTTTGCAATAATGAAGAATGCTTGGAAATGAAATTCAATCAAAATAGTTATAGCCGATTTTGGGAAAAAATGTTTTTTTTCTCTTTTCGGCCTTCACTAAACTACCCTTAATTTTAGGGTTGGATATTCAATTTCAAATACACCTTGGGGCAACCCTATGAAAACCCTAAATACCAAGCTTAAGCCCAATCGGTCAAATAGTTTAGGCTTTACTCCAAGGTACAGACAGACAGACAAACGGAAATACAAAAACCACTTTTTCGGATTCGGAGGGTCATGAAACGTCAAAATTCATCAAAATCTAGAGTTCAATTTTGTTGACGGTCACAATACTTTCTCTACCTGTAAGATAGCGAGAAAGTAAAAACTGAAATAATAACTGTAGGATGAAAAACTATTTGACCGATCCCAATAAAGATTTTGTCAAAATAAGAATGCAGAAAATCTCACTTTGATAAGTTTTCTGTTTCAGCCGTGATATTGGCTCTTAAAGTATCATTCACTTAGGCGTGGAGGTCAAGGTTACATTTTAGATCAGGTACACTGGGGTAAGGAGGAGGTTTCCATATGTTATGTATAACTGTAGATATTCCATCCTCTCCCCATGCTAAGTAACCCTATTATTCTTTATCCATTAGATTAAGTCGTTATTAACATTTTCACCCTCATCATTAAGCTCAAGATTTTAATGCCAAGTTCATCTTTTCTAGTTGGATTTTTATCAAAATCCGAATCTAACGATTTCAATTAAATCTGTATCCAGGCATTGTTTAACATTACAAACCAAATGGTAGCTCTCATTTTCCCATAAAAATGACTTTAAGGGTCCTTTACATAAGCAGAAATTTATAATTTCTCACTAATTTTTATTAAATATATTTACTATAACATAAAAGTAAGAGAGAGTCAGTTCGGTGACCCGTATCATTTATTTACCGCCTCACATCAACAGAAAGTCTTGTAAGACTAAGATGAAGCTTTTTTTTTATGTGAACCTAAAACCAATAAAGTGGACATAACAAACCTGTTTGCTTGTTTGTCTGGCCCTGGCCACGGATCCTAAACGGCTTTATCGATATTGTTCAAACTCGATATTCAGATTGTATAGGCTGTTTTTTATTTTGACTCTAGCTTATCGGTATTTATAACTGCGTCCTACTACCCGTCAGGGGCACAAGACATGGACGATGAGGGGGAAAACCGGCCTCGGTACACACGCGCGACAGGGATTCGAACTTATCTCTTCGGGCAAGCGTGAGAACCAAACGAGGGAGAGAGAGACAGAATAGTAAAATTAGTGATGTAGCATCATTTGCGCGGGGTTTAAATGTGAAAACGGCCAAAGCTATTATTTATTATGCGTGCGGAAGGGGGGATAAGGAAATGTTCCAGCGTTTACGCGGAGGGAGAGTGGGAATCCCTTTAGTGAGAGCTACCAACAGTACACCTCGGCAGATATTCCAACCCCTCCCAACACAGATTCGAACCCAATATATTTTGCAGGGTGCATCCGTTTACAAAAAACACACACGGCCTCCCATCGTTCTACATGTCTAATATTTAAATAATTAAGGCTGCTGCGTCTTACTAGCCGTCTGGGACACAACCCGTGGAGTGAGGAAACCTATCTCAGTACACATGCACGACAAGGATTTGAAGGGGGACCGTCCTCACGATAAAAGCCTACCAACATTTATTTTGTTTGACAACTACTGTCACCATGTACGTGTTAAACGATTAAGTACTAATTACGCTAGCGCATTGATAATTGGGAAGTTTGAATTTAGAGGAAATGAGCCAGTATTTGCGTGGAGGTAGCGAGGAAAACACCCTTTTTTTACCCAACCGAGATTCGAACCTCGAACTCCTCCGTCCACGACCGCCTGGCTCTGCACGAAACAAGCGCGGCAGTCAACTACGCCAGCGAGGCGGGTATCTGGGAAGTTTGAATTTATAGGAAGTGAGCCAGCATCTGCGTGGAGGGAGAGTGAAAAACTACCCTACAGGTCTAAGGCTAAATATTATCTTGTAGGATGCAAACATGAACTGGGGGAAGGTACTTTACATAATAGTTACTGTTACACTTTCCCTATACATTTAAAAACCATTTAGTAACTGTGATATCCATAGTAACCATAAATTTCAGATTCAAGCTCAAAATGTAAACAAAACTAGAGATAAGTAAAAAAAAATACTTATTTAACTGTAGGGGCCAATTTTAGCCACTATTGATGATTACAAATACATGTTATTTAGACGTATTGAAATGAATATTTATGTATCTAGTAGAGGAGAGGTAACTTGAATAAACTTTAGCTAGGATTCTCATAATTACTGTCAATACAGCAATAATTTTCTATAACTCGTATTAAATTGAGCAAAACAAATTATAGTCTTAAGATTCATAATAGGATCTATGTTATACTCTATATGTCAAATCTATAATAATTATGGCTAGTAAAATATATCATATATGCACTTGAAAAGAGACCTAATAGATGATTGAATATTGTATTGTATTTAGTAAACATTAATGACGACTTTTAGGTCAAGTGAAATGAAAAGATATAATATTTTTTAAAGTAATTTTGGAAGAGATGGATCGAACCCACCTTTTCCCCAAAGTGAAGTTTCATTTAAGCTAAGAACGCCTAATTTCAAGTTCAAATACAAATATTAGAAAACAATCGGTTAGCTTTCTCACATTTGTATGATTATTTTTGCCTACAATACTTATTGTGACTCACTTTGGTGACCGCATGGTCTAAGGTGTCACTCTCGTATTAGACTAGACTACCTATGACAAGGAGATCGGAGTTAAAATCCCTATCGGGTGTACGGAGGGTGGTTTTTCCGAAATGGTTTTCAACTCTCTCTCTCTCTCTTCATGCAAATGTTGGTATAATTCCTCTAAATCCAACTTTATTCATCCTCAACTCATTAGCGTGATTAGTAGCCTACATATGCGTACAAACTGACCAGGTAGTAAGACATGTAATAGATTAGATTGCTTATGACAAGGAAATCGGGGTTCGAATGCCAGATGGTTGAAGAGGGTTTATCTAAATGTATTTTCACTCTACCTCCAGGTAAATGCAGGTACACTTATTTTAAATTCAACCTTACTCATCCCTAGTACATTAGCGTAGTTAGTACTTATGCGTATAGCCCATATGGGTAGTAAGAAACTGTGCTAAAAATAACTTATTGTGTTTAAACAAAGACTTTAGTTTCCATAGAAAATAAAAAGCTTAACTTAATGATAATATTTTAGTTTATAATGGAAATTACATTCAGTTAAATGTTGAATTATTAGTCTGAAGTCTAATTGTTTATTATACCCCGTAATTATATAAGGTTAAGCCCCACATAATCATTAAAATGGCTTGAAAACATGTAAGTTTTAAAATTTGAAACTTTTAAAAAAACTGATTTTTAAGGATTCTATGATTCATAGGACCCATCCATAACTACAAGTATTCTGAACGAAAAAAATAAATAAATAATACAACTTTGATAGTGCGGAGAAGATTTGGATAAAATATACTGTTATCATCGTTACAAAAAACCAAATCGTTAATTAATAAATTGTTGTTGTGTTGTTGTTTTTTCAGCATCGCAATGATACGTACGAGTATCTGTCAGGCGTCCCCGTTACATCCCAAACTCAGTTTCTGGCTTTGAATGACCCCCAGCACCTTGAACACTTCCAGGCCGTTATTCACTACATGCACTTTGCTCTGGCTGCTTACGGATGGCCCATGTTCCTCATGACAAACAGCAAGACTGGCGTTTGTCAACTGTGTGCTCGCCTCAGGTAACCGACACAAAGCACTGCCAATTTGCTCACGAGCTTGCCTGCCCGATATCCTGCATGCTATTTGACTTCAAACTTCAGTTATTATGGTCTGAGCATTCTAGCAGAATAGTTGTTGGAATAAAAATAAATAAATAAAAAGCTGATTTTGTTTGGAGACTTGTAAAATTAGTCTTAAAACACGTATTAAAGTCGTCCAAAAACCCATGGGGATATAAAGTCACCATCTTAGAGAAAACTGCCCAAATAAATATTTAAAAAAAATGCATCTTATGCTTAGTTCAGTTCAAGCTAAAGCCTGCACAATAACGCGCAATCAACAACCCCCCCCCCCTCCCCCACCCACCCACTCCCCCATACACCATTTATATTGTGTTCTAGTACGTTGTTTGGGGTACGTGATCCATTTCAAAGGAGGTTATTTCTTTTATTTTCGGTGACCTGGCGGTCTAGGGGTAAGGTGTCGGACTTTTATGCTGGCGGCCGGGGTTCAATCCTCGCTCCCGGCAAAGATTTATCTGATTACCAAACCCTTCCTTCACCTCTGACAAGACATCTTGTGAATGTGGGGAATGCCACGCCTCCACCGTGGTTCGGATTCCACTGTAGGTCCTCCATTTCATCTCACAATCACCCTACCATTACACATTAGCGTAAGTGCGTATAACCAGAACGGGTAGTAAGACGCGGTGCTAATAATAATAATAATAATCTTTTATTTTTCACTCTTAGCAAGGTTTTTAGTATCTCCCTTATCTTCCCCGTACTGTTGTCAATCATCGCACCCAAAATAGTAATTATTCCTTTCAACTTACGAGGCTAAAAACTTATTCATAATTAAACTGCATTGAAGATTACTGTACGATGAGGTGGACATCATACCTGGATTGAGCGCATGGACAAATCAAGAAAGTAGCATCGGGAGTGAATCGAATACAACAAGCGTTCCTGGCTTAGTGAAGAAAATGTATTCAGTGCCAATGAAGAAAGACAAAAAAAAAAGGTGTACATTGTGTAGTGGTGACGTGATGATCTCTCCCCACTCCTTTCCATCACCGCGCAGTTATTTGGCGCAGCGCTGGATTATGGTTACTAAAGCGTGATTCACTCGCTCGCCGAAAAATATAAAGAAAAATATGCGCAGTAATTCACACACTTTAATTTGATCCACGATACATTGCAACGCTTTAAAACAGCTTATTATCAACATATTTTAATTTATAGTGGATAAACATATATATTAGATCATTTTCCCGATGGTTGTTTACAAATAATAATTTGTGTTATGGCACAATCCAATAATTCGATGAACACGCTTTATATTAACGAGTTATTTCAAATCTCACCACCATGGCCAACGAAGCTGTCTGCTACAGTAGCCCCGTGGCTGCTTTGGTGCTGACTGACAGTTCACAGCTGACTTCTTACAGTCAACATTTAGGTATATACCTAAGTTTTAACTGTCAGAAGTGACAGCTGCTAAACTTATGTGTTTTCAGCTCATATGGCTCGGCGTAGGGATACATAATTTGGTCTGGTAACTTTTCAAAGCCGTCAGCTGTCATTCAGCACCAAAGAAGCCATGAGGCTACTGTAGCTTCTGGCTGTAGAGCGCATGCGTTGAGGAATGCGCATGTACACTAATTTGAGATGGTTGGTTCTGAGATTTGATTGGTTCTCCTGTGCCTAACATCTAACAAGGCTCTTAAATATAAAACTTATTTTGTTGTTAAATATGGAGTTAGCAAAGCTTTTTGCAAATAAAAGTAAATACACCTGTATTTTCCCCTAAAGTGTTTTTATCAATCCTCTTTTCATCTGCAGCTCTTGGTGTCTTGGCAATATGCAGCTATTTAGCTGTTTGAGCCATTTAAGCCACATTTGCATCACTTGATTCTATATCCACCCTAAATTTGCCACACTTGGTACAGGTATCACTATGAAGAGAATGAAAGCTTAATTAATTGAAATCTCTGTTAAACACGTTTCCATAGTACCACTCTTTTACTGGAATTTCATCACTATCTTTACATTGATCTTGATATAGCTTATACATTTTACTGAAATTAATTTCTAGGTCTAAGTGTTGTTTATTTGTACTATCTCACCTACTGTAATTACTTGTATTTTGGAAAGCTTGCAATATGTTGCTTTACCTTATTTCGTCTCTCCTCAGGGATCATATGAAAAGGAGTTTTCAACCCTCTTTTATCTTTGAGGGGGATGCCTGATTCCTGTAATTTGCTGTATGCTCCAATTTATCTACCATTATCTATGTCTAGAGCTTTCAACAAAAATTATTTGCACAAGCTTTAACCTTTTAATGTAATAACGTTGCCATTCGGTTTGTGCTTCAAAGCTGTTGGCTTAGGACGCTTAAGACATTTCAATGTAATGCATGAGAAAATAAAGGATATTTGTAAATCCCAAGATCCTAAAAGCCAAATATCTTTAAAATTATTTTCTCTATGATTGTTATTGAAATTTTTGCAGCACTTATACCTAAAGTTGTGATTGAACCAATAAACTGAACGTGCCTCGACTACGATACCTTTACGGGTTGTGTACTCCAAACGTGTGTTGTTTTCCCTAATTTCCTGTTGTCTTTCATTCACACTATTCCTCCTATTTTGACCTCTTAAAGTTCCATTGTTGGGAATAAATTGCTTGTGTGTTACTATCAGTCCAGTAGCATTACTCTCATCACGATCACTAATGGCATCTGTTTTAGTAGCAGAACCTAAAACAGTAATTTAAACATCAATATTAAGAAAATGTTTACCAATTATTTCGTTTCATTATAGCTTTCTAATTCCCAAATAACGTAGTATTATTTTTATTTTATATGAAATAATAGTAGAGTTTCTTATGATATGTAAAATCCTAAAACACTAATAATATCTGGCCACATTTTTTAAAGGATTGCTATTAATGGATGTTATATTAAAATAGTACCTCACCAGTCATTCGAAAATGTGGTGATCATTCTGAAAACGATCCAGGTTCGGTCACATTTTTAATTTCATCTGAAGATGAATCACTTATAGAATGTGGTATATTGTATTCCGGATCAATGCTAGAATCATCTTCTACACTACTTTCCTCTGCAACAACGAAAAATTTAAATGCACTATCTCTGGCTTTAAAAGAACAACAAACCACCAAACCTTAATTGGGGAATGGTATTATTATTATTATTATTATTATTATTATTATTATTATTATTATTATTATTATTAGCACCGCGTCTTACTACCCGTTCGGGCTGTACGCACTTACGCTAATGTGTAATGGTAGGGTGATTGTGAGATGAAATGGAGGACCTACAGTTTAACGTGGAATCCGAACCACGGTGGAGGCCTGGCATTCTTCATATTCACAAGATGTCTTGTCAGAGGTGAAGGAGGGGTTTGGTAATCAGATAAATCTGTGCCGGGACCGAGGATTGAACCCCGGCCGCCAGCATAGAAGTCTGACACCTTACCCCTAGACCGCCAGGTCACCAGGAATGGCTATAAATATTTTAATATTGGTCAAATAATATATACTATATAATTTCACTTTTTTAAATGAATAATAATATAATAATGCTTACCACTGTTAATTATTAATTTTAATAATCACATCACTGATGGATCCTTGTCCAGCCATCTCAACGCAAAGATGACAAATACAACTTAGTAATGCACCTGTACACGTTCTCTAAGCAGAACCTGACTTAATTCAAGAGCTACCGGTAGATAGCACTGTGCACGAACTCACTTGTACCTTTGAGACAATGGACTTAGATGAAAATATTAAAAAATTTCACTCATACCCCTTGTACCTTCAGCCCTCATTGGAATAATTTAATTTTATAATGTTATAAAGTGTATCAGTTTTACAAGCTTTTACGATGATTAAAATGTATTTACTAATTTTTCCTTTAGGTATTTCCAGCAATGGGTAGTTAGTTTCAAAATATAAGAAGGTTGGCACACCTTTATTTTGTTTGAATGTCAATAGTCTCTTAAAAAAAGGAACTGCCCCTCAACCTTATATCCTAAATAGTGATTCTGAAAAGTAATAAATAAGTTGGTTGACAAGAATATATGAAATATACTATTTTATGGATGTACTTACAAAAAAACACACATTTAAAATGGTGGTCTTGGTGGTGGTATTAGGTAAGGTTCTCATCTCAGGACTCAATGACCATGGGTTCAAACCTAGTCAAAATAAACGAATTTTATTGAATCATATAAATCCGTAACACAACTACGTTCTGAGGTAAGTAAAGCCGTCGGCCCCCTGACGATTTTGGCATGTAAAAAAACACTGGAAGGTATGTGGCATTAGCTTTCCCTCAAAATTGGTAGGCTCTTTGGTTCTCGCTCATAGAAACTCTAGTGTGCTGATATAATCAATTGGTTCAGAAAGTGCATATTAAATACCTCAAATATTTTTTTAAAACTCATTAAGAATGGCACTTAAAACTATAATACTAAGTCTTTTCTAAGACTATTCATAAACGGTTAAGTATTCCAGGTAAAATTTATACCTTATCTGAGTTCATATTATAGTATATGTAATGTTATTGTTCTTCATAATGTATTATTATTACTTTAATTAATATTCTTAAGTATTGACAGGAGAAAATTTTAAGTCACGGGGACATGCCAAAGGGATTATACATTGTTCAAATATGGTAAATAATAATTAAAAGCTCACTAATGTTTAGTTATAACTATCACCATAGTAATAAGTTGTATTTAATTTTAAATATACTTTATGGGTCATTAAATTTAATATGAACACACTACTTTATATTGTTTATTCGAGCCTAGCTCTTTAAATTAGAATACCTTTATAAATTATTGCAGATATTTGTAAACTAAATCATCCACTACTCTAAAATTAATAAATTATTAACTAAACCATTGACATAAAACATGAGTTTTAAAAGTGATTGTAACTATGAATATGGATTCTCCAAAATAAACAACTTGGTAATATTGCCATTATATTCTGTGAAAAAAACTAATAAGGTAGAAACGAAAGTTTTTTTTTAAATAGCCACAAGAAGAGAAGCACTAACAATTTTAAAGATGGAATAAAGTGAAATTGTCCCCAACCCCAATGTAAACATAACACTTGTGAAATTTTCAAAAATGACTAAACGAAACGTTTTGCAGGACAATCATGAACAAAACTTGTAGCCGGGGTTCAATCCTCAGTCCCGGCAAGGATTTATCTGATTACCAAACCCTTCCTTCACCTCTGACAAGACATCTTGTGAATGTGGGGAATGCCAGGCCTCCACCGTGGTTCGGATTCCACGTTAAACTGTAGGTCCTTCATTTCATCTCACAATCACCCTACCATTACACATTAGCGTAAGTGCGTATAACCCGAACGGGTAGTAAGACGCAGTGCTAATAATAATAATAATAATAATAATAATAATAATAATAATAATAATAACAAAACTTGTAACCATAAACAATTTAATTTCATGACATTAGGGGGCTGTTGCAAAGTTGTTTCCATCAATACAGCTATATCATTAAGGAGCCTATAAAAAATTTAAATAAAGAGAGATTTTTCGAAAAAGAATCAGAATTTATCCCAGAACAAACGCGTGCAACTATAAAATATTAAATTTTAAAAATGTGTGTGTGCGTATGTGTGTGTCATAAATTGCATAAACAAAGTGTTACAAGTTCATTTCTCCTTTTTTACAAGAACAAATACAAAACAAAAAGAACTTTTTGTGTAACCATCTAGAACAAACTAATTAACTTTTACAATCATAAAACAATTATTTTTAAAAGAAGGGGGACTACCGTGAAATTGGTCCCTCACTATTAAACAAAGTTTCATAAGTTCAGGTCATGTTTGTGTAAGAAAAAATGCGCAACGAACGAAACTGTTTGCGGAACATCACGAAGCTTACGAGGAACAAACTCTCGCAACCTTAAAAATTTCAATTTTAAAAAAGTGGAGGGGCTACCGTTAAGCTGGGCTTTGCAATGTAAACATATCATCGGTGGGCCTATAAAAATGGAACCACCTATAATATTTGCCGAACAATCCCAATCTGGAACAAACGAAGAAAAAACTATTGCAATAATAAAAGCATGAATTTTCAAAAGAGGGGCTACAGTGAATTTGGACTCCCCACTTGGAACAAATAATTTATATCGAAATGAGACAAACGAAAAATTTTGCGGAACAATCCAGAACAACAAACGATTGCAATCATAAAAACATGAATTTTTAAAACCGAAGGACAAGGGGGAAGGAACTTGACGGACGTGTGCAATAGACCTCTTGGGGACACAGATTTTATTTTCTTAAACTTGTCTCTAAAATCTAACTTAAAGATGTTTTGGGAAAGAGTAAATGAAATATTTAAATGAATAAACGGTTTAACAAAATTGCACAAAAGTTCTCATATTTTCTATTATAGCCTTGAAGATAATTATCAAACATTGGCTATGAGTAAACTAGGCTTAATATGAAAATGTTAAAACAAAATTTTCAAAAATATTTAACAGAATTCAAATATTTTATATAAATTATTTGTTAACTACCATAAAATGATTTATTATTTGTAAAAATAAAAACATATTCTTATTTATAATGAAAATCAATTTCCAGATTTCCATTTTAAATTCAAACTTCAAGGTAAACATAAAAAAACTTCATTTCTAATCTATCGTAACTAAGCTACACTTAAATTAATTTATTTTAAATAACTAAAGACACATTATTCTTGATAGTGTAAAATAGTCGCCCGATTACAATTTTGAACCAAATCATTAGAGATATTTTCAAAAAATCTTTTACAAAAATAAGTCATTAGCTAACTCCTAATAAATGATTTTTTTTTAGAAAAACATCTTTACAATTATTTAAAACACAAACAACTTAGTAGATTAGATACCCATTTTGAACCAAATCACAATAGCCTTTTTTTTTTTTAAATATTGAATTAATACAAGAAAGTCATCAGTAAGCTACCGAACAAGTATATATGTTTATTNTTTTTTTTAAATATTGAATTAATACAAGAAAGTCATCAGTAAGCTACCGAACAAGTATATATGTTTATTTTTCATGTTAATGTCAAACACTCCCTAGATATACAGTAAAGTCTAAGAAAAATCGTTGTAGCCATTTTAAAAATAAATAGAATTTTTAAAAATTACTCATTAGTAAACGACCCTTTATCGAAATTTTACCAAAAATCAAGAATACAGGGTTAATTTTCATTTCAAACATTTCCAATGCAGTCATTTAGAACTAAATTTAGGGCCACTATAAAAATAGCTTATTTCAAGATTTGAAAAATAAGTTATCAATAAACTACCCATAAATGAGATTTTACTCCAAAAACAAGTACACTGTTATTTGTCATAAAACAATCCTAAGATATATATTTTAAACAAAACTGTTTGGGCTATTTTCGGAATTTGTTGAATTTTAAAAAAACATCAGTTGCCCAAAAACCAATTATACAGTACAGTAGCTTTTATTTGGCAGGTCAAACAAATACTAGCTATGAATTTTTAACAAAATAATTGGAGCCAATTCGAAAAATTAGGAATTTAAAAGAATAGCTTATCAATAAAATCCTAAACCTTAGATAAGTTGGTAGCGTGTATGGCTACTGAGCTAAGGGTCCCGGGTTCTATTCTCAGAATGACCAAAAAATTTGTCATTCATTAAATATGGATTTACCCTTTCACATTGATAAATTAACAGCCAGGGATTAGATGTTGTGCTTTCCCTAGTCATAAGTTATGCTATAAGGTACTGTGCCCACTCCATAGTAATGGAGAAGGTAGCAATTACATAAGGTTATGCTTACAGAGAAAACAATTTTATTTAAATTTGATATACAATTCAAACAGTAAATACAAAAGATTTGTTCAATAGGTTTCTGTCCTTTCCATCAAGAGGGAAGTGATGGAGAGCTAAGGTAGTATGTTGGCGACTATAGAACACACAGCTTACAAAGAAGAAAGCTATAGGTTGAATGGGTCGCCTAAGCTCAGCGCAACCAGACAAGTATAGCAGGTCAAGTTCTAACTCTATGAAAGCTAGTTAGTCAGGCAGCTAATATAAAACTAGCGACTCATGAAGTTAACAAGTGAGCTACGTAAAACCAAGACAATACGGGTAAAGGGGGTAGTAATCAGAACTTGTACCCATGCTAATAGGCTGCCCTGAAAATTGGCAAGAAACCTAATTAAATCCAGAACACCCTTTAATACTAACCGTTTGGGCTTAATCTTAGGTGCCTGCAACAATAGAGCACAGTGGTAGTACAGTGGCAGATACTGCCTCATTTATTATGTTCCATCATAAATCCAGTCTATACTAAGAGAACGTCTAATTCGCCATCAGTAGACGCCTGCACAGTCCCGCTAAAATTGGGAATAACCAAGCCCTAATTAGGGTATCCGTGCCACATGCTAGAAATTTAGTATCCATTCCACAATCAAAGTTTATAATAATAGATTATCTCTTTTCTATGATAAATTACATCTCGCCTGGTGCGGCAATCCACCCGACACTAAAGTTAAACTAACCATGGAGAACTTTACTTGCACTACACACAGCCTTAAGGAACCAGCTGACATAAAGCAGTAGGGCAATACTACTAGATCCATCAGACACAACATGGATCACAAATACTGACATTCCTGGATAGCGCTTGGTGACGCTCCCTTGGCAATTACCCTGAACAAGGCGTCACATTACAAATTAACATCTAATTGACTCTGCAGTCTGATCAACTCTATCCTAACTAAATACTGGGGGAGGATAAGCCGCGTCCCATAAAATACCATACATATTAGCACTCCTAACATAACTAGACTAATGCTTTAGGTACAACCTTGCCCCTCTTGACCAATAGGTCTCATATTTGGAGCAAGCCCGACTGACCCACAACAAACTATAGCTAGGCACTCTTGAGGCCCTGGTTCAAAACAATTGAATAGCTTTACATCACACCAAAAAGAAGGCCAAATATTGACATGCTAACGGCGATATACACAACACTTTCAACCTTGTCATAAAGAACACACGCGCAGCGAGCTATTATACAGACCAACGTAGTAGGCATTCATATTATCGCACATTGTCAGAACATTGTCAGCGTCCTGGTCGACTAGAATTCGACATACTATTCCATGACTTCAATAGTATTGGAGTCGCAACTGTAGAGTATACGGTGCACTTCTGGCGCATTTGTAGACAAGGTGTTCATCATTGATGTTGAGAGTGTAGCGGGATGCTACGCCCGGATAACACAATCTGCTACACAGCTCGAATGCATGGCGTTGGCAAGCTGAAGTTGGACAACAGAAAGGTAACAATAAGCCGACCGACCTGCTGTACGTACAATGCAGTCTATTTCTATTCTTCCTCTTGAGAACCATATACCAGAATTATTATTCCCGACTGAGCGCAAACGGGAGGGGGGAAGACTAGTTTTAGCCAATCACAACATAAGAAGACAGAGCGGACCAGCACGCTTCCAAGAGAGGATAAGCGCATGCGCGACAAGCGCAGGGAGAGAGATACAATAAAAAATAAAGCGTATGTTGCCCGACCCTACGTTCTCTTGAGACGGTAAAAGAGAGAATGCTAATTAGATTACGTTAATCACACGGGTCGAGGAACACGCTCACGTTAACATGTAGTTAAAGGGAGAGCAAGACATTCACTCCAGAAGATACGTGGGAGAAATATTGAAGGATAACGAGTTTACACAATTGTGCGAGCTAATGTGTATTATTTCGGCACAGTACCTGCCTATAAGAAGCTACGACAAGCCTAGCCAGCCGGTAGTGGAAAACATATGGCTTGAATATAATATTGACCCAGGCCAAGGACTGGAAACAGTAATTGATGTAAACCTATTAATAAGCTACCTTTAATTGAAGGGCTAAGTTAAAATAAATGTTACAAATTATAGCCTTATAAAATCTAAATCTCAAGTTTGATCAAAATCCATCCAAAATTTTGGATAGAGTTGAGAAAAACAATATTTTTGGGTTCGTGTTTACATAAAATGTAAGTATTCGTCATAATCTATAGAGATTTTTTTTCTCAATATTTTCTCTTGATATGATCAAGAGAAACAATTAAAATCATTACCTCAGTGAAAATGATATTGAATAGTATATTTCTTTCTCTAGCATAAATACATCACCTGTTTGACTAATTTTTGAAGCTGGTAAACTATTAGATAAGTTTAAAAATAAGTATATATGACCACGCCAAATGCGCAAATATAAAGGGTCGGGGTGCTCTTAAACTTTTTAGCATTTGCAAAAAACCCGAAAATAACCTCAGAATCAGCACCTCAACCAACATCCATATTCTTGGTTTATAGCTTGCGTTATTTAACGTGCATTATCAGAGCAAACAGAAATAACTGATTATATAATTTGACCTACATCTAATTTAATTCTAAAACATACAACACGCACTCCAAAAAGATCCAATTTCACCAACGATAATTTATTTGGTTATGCCGGGATTCGAGCCTTGAAACTTTATTTCTGTGGGTAGATGCATTAACACCTGAGATAGGTGTTGCACTTGGGTTAAATGTTTTAATATATGTCTAGTTTGGCTATGTGTTCCCTAATGTTAAGTAGGTTGAAGTTATATTAGGACCATATAAAATAATGAGTAATCTATAAGAAAGTGACCCGCCTCGGTGGCGTAGTTAGCTGACGCGCTAGTCGTGTTGAGTTCGCCTGCCGAGGACGGGGCAATCGAGGTTCGAATCTCAGTCGGGTGAACTGGGACGTATTTTCCTAAGTGGTTTTCCACTCTCCCTCCACGCAAATGCGGGTTCACTTCCTCTAAATTCAACCTTACATATTCCTAATAAATTTGCGTAATTAGTACTTAAGCGTATAGCCCGAACGGGTAGTAAGATGAGGTGCTAAATAATAAATATGAGAAAGTGTGTTTTATTTCTATGCGCGCCGCTTCTTACTACCCGTCCGGGCTATCCGCATATTTACACAGATGCTGTAGAAATTAAGAAAGTATATTTCAGAAGAAATATACACGCATTTGTGTGGAAGTAGATAAATAAACCATTTGGAAAAGCTACCTTCAATACAAAAAGTAGGGATTAGAGCCCTGACTTCCCCCAACCAAACAACAAATCTATTGAGAAAGTGACTCGTATAAGCCCTCGTATCTCACAGCCCTATCCTCAATGTCCCGGATTGGATATATAGGTGTACACTAAATGCTCTACATGTAACCAAAACATATTTGTGAAATGCAAATAATCCGTACCCAGAGTTGATTTCAATATATTGTGTTAAATAAAGAACGTAACGCGTATTTAAAATGTGAGGACTATATATAGGCCTAAATTAAAACTGAATTAATATTAAGTGCTCTGAATTCTTATAATAATATCAAATAACCTTTTAATTATTGTATTATAATTTAAAATTTTCGATTACAGTAAATGCTATCCCTCTCCCCCGACCCCTACCCACCAGAAAAAGGTCAAATGTGACTTCCTTACATTTTATTAGAGTTCCGTACCAGCTTGGTGTTGGGTGAGCCCACCCCGTGCCCTACACGTTTAGAATAAGACGTATTCCAACTTTTACAAACCAACCCAATTCCCCTTTAATATGTTGTAAACCCGCCTCGGTGGCGTAGTTGGCTAACGCGCTAGTCGTGTTGAGTTCGACTGCTGAGGACGGGGAGATCGAGGTTCGAATCTCGGTCGGGTGAACTGGGGGTGGTTTTTCCTAAATGGTTTTCCACTCTACATCCACGCAAATGCGGGTTCACTTCCTCTAATTCAACCTTCCCAATTCCTAATTCATTGGCGTAATTAGTACTTAAAAAGCGTATAACCCGAACGGGTAGTAAGACGCGGTGCTATTATTATTATTATTATTATTATTTTATGTTGTAACTTTCTCTTCATTCAAAAAGAGAATAAATCAGAACATCCAAATGTTACCTTAACTTGCCGCATGGCAGCGCAACTATCGTACTTGTGCTTTCCCTTCATTTAAAAAGAGAGTAAAATAAAATATTCAAGTGGTACCTTTTCTTGCCGCATGGCAACCCCACTATCGTACTAGCGCTTTCTCTTACCTAGATATGTAACTAGAGGAAGTAATTTGTATTTTGAAAGGCCTTTTTATTACCTAGAAGAATCCTTCTATGAAGTAATCTTCTGGTAAGAAAAAGGACGTTCCAGAAAGGGAATCCCACCAAAATAAAGACATAAGTCGAAATTTTGTTGGTTTTTATATTCTATTTAACATTGCTTGGTGACTTCTATAATATATTTACATTGAACGTTCCAACTTTGAAACCTCAAATATTAAGAACAGTTTGATTATTTATCTGTCCTCAAAATTACAATTATCTACCTTATCTTGAAGGTTTTTTTCTATATTTAAGCCTCTTAATTCCCAAAAATTCCCAAATTTGCGATATTTAGATTTTTCTGATTATATGAAGCAATTCCTCTACCATCCTGTAAAGAGTTTCCTGCTGAGTTTAAGTTTTATACCACTTTTTTAGGTTGTTATTTCTATTGGTTTTGAAAGGTTTAAAACCTCCCGCCTACCCCCTGCTTTACTTCACCAACTCCAACTTTGAACCCTCAAATTGTAATAACTGTTATATTATTTGAAGTGGTACTTCTATCTGCCTGCCAAATTTCAAATATACCTTTCCTAATAGGCTTTTTCTATACGTAGACCCCCAAAACCTCTAAATTCCTAATGCCCCATTTTGAAACTTCCCATTTATAAATCTTTAGGGTTATTTGGGGCAATTGATCTACCATCCTGTCAAGTTTCGTACAGAGTTTAAGTTTTATATCACCCTTGTTGGTTGTTTTTTCTATTAGTGTTGAAAATTTTGAACCACCCCTTTCTACCCCCAACAACCCACTCCAACATGGAAATATCAAGTTTTAATATCCGTTTGATTATTTGTAGTAGTACTTATACCTGCCAGCCAAATTTCAATTATATACTTTTCCTAATATGCTTTTTACATATTTAGACCCAACAATACCACCAAATTCCCGGTGCCCGATTTTGAGACTTTTCTGGTTATATGAGACAGTCTCTCCATAAACTTGCCGAAAATCAGTTTAACCTGCACAACAACTAGCTGGATGAACACTAGTCTACACTACACACTAAACTCACAAAACTAAAAACATTCACACAACACAGTTTTTATAACACACACTTATCTCCAGACCGGCTGTTCTCAAACTGTCACTATTAATATTTTCGCAAACTCTAACCAATTGGGGGTGGATATCTAAACACCTCACTCCCCCCTCTATTTACCCAATACCGTTCTACGATTGTGCTTTCTTTGCCGATTCATTTGCGACGTGTTTTCGGAACCCCCAATCAAAATAGTTTCATGAAACAAATAGCCGAAACTATTGTTAATGCATTTTAATGTGGATAGTCCCTCATAGATATCATATTCTGAAAATTGAAAAATGACACCTGGACACGGGAATCGAACCTGGGACCTTAGGCTTAGTACGCCAATGTTTGTTTGTTTGGTTTTATTATTTCTTTTTAAACATACATATAAAACATGAATAAAAACATGGGGAAACATAAAGGGACAAACATTAACACCAGCCCCGAAGGGCTCTCGA
>CABFOV010003515.1:0-64736 GCA_902141375.1 Timema poppense
GATCAAACCAGAGAAAACTATCCAATCCTAGATCGAACCAGAGAAAACGATCCAATCCTAGATCGAACCAGAGACTAGGTAGCATTATCTCTAAACTAAAAAGGAAAAATAATGATTGTTTTAAGCACATCCCATCAAATGTCTTCAATCCAGGAGGTAATAAAAAAAAGCATTTAAATTTCGGATGATTTAAATGTAGAATTAACAGTAAATTTGTTTACAATTTTAATCTTCGAAAGTTAAAAGTCTATTACAACTTTAGTCACTGTAATTATTATGTAACTACAATTAGCATGTAACTGTAATTATTAAATAACCAAATATCATGTAATACTCAATCCAACTTTAGTAATAGTAAATAATGTTTAAAATAGAAATTGTGAGTATACATTCGAAAGGACAAATTCAGCGAAGCATAACTAATAATTATATTCAAAAGTAAACTTAAATGCGTATATACTAGGACGCACAAAGTCCCCTACGTTCCCACTACAAGTCTTCAGAAAAACATATATTGTCTGAAAGGAAGGTAACTCAAGGACATTACTCAGAAAGACGACGAAGAAATAAAATAGGTTTTTTCTGAGTAAGGGTCAAGCTCGGTATAACCACTACAAAATATTTAAGCTTAAACAATTTAAATTCTGAACAAATTATATTAATCCTATTTGGATTCAACATAGTTAATCAAAGGAGATTCCATTGATAAAAAAAGGTGAGAATAAATAGAACAAATAGATGTTAGGAATAAGGTATGTTTATAGGAGGGGGCATGATCCCTTGGAAGCATGCGGTAGAAGGTTAGGTGGGGGGTGGAGGGGTAAAGTATTTGTCAGCTGGAGGGTGCGTGAAACCCTGGAAGCACGCGAGGAAAGATTAAAATGTGAGTACATTCTAAGAATAGGCTATATTTTTTGTTTTTTGTAAACTATTAATTAGTACATAATTTCAGTCTAAGAATTTTTTTAAAGGTTTGGCTAATTATGAAGCTGATTAGGATTAGATCTAATTAGTAGATGATCTTGGAAATCAGAATTAATGTATCATTTCACTTATGGTGAATTTTATGAGTGAGTGTTAAGATACGAATCTGAACATTTATGTGAGGGGTGATTTTAAATTTAATTAATTAAATTTTATCTAGTTTAACAAGTATTGGTTGAGACATTGACAGAATCACAGAGTGAGCTGATGAGCTGAAAAGTAAAATTTAAGATATCTAAGGAAGTTAATTCAGATATGCACTTAAGTGCATTATCAGTACAATTGAGGTAAGTGGAAACATGAGAGGCCTGATGTGTCTTGTTTATAAGCATTTTAAGATGGGAGTTACGAGTTTTAAGAGGTATTTTGTTCAAGCGTCCTTATGAGTTTTGAGTTTAAAGACAGCCCGAGGGCATCTAGCAGTGTTGAGGGGTATTGGTTGCGGAGTTAAGATGTTGTAAGGCATGGAGGTAGCTATGTGTAAGCCGTGATTAATTTTTTAGTACTGGTGAGTCAGGGAGCCGCCAAGGATAAGATAGAAGGTTTTGTCAAGCATAGTGCTAGCTGAGGGCAGCATATGAGTGATGCTAGTATCCAATGAGGCCAGGCCTATGTTTTCCACCAATGTATGTGATCAGTGTTAAATGGTAAATCTGGATTGAAATTGACAGATATTGAGGAGATTATTAAGAAGTTTAAAAGGGTATTCTGTGATTGCGTAATATATCAGCCAGTACTAATGCATTAGCAAAGTGTATAAAAGAGCTAATTAGGGTGTTAGGCCCTATCAGGCTAGTTGATTTTTAGTTACAAATTTATTTTGTTTGAGCGTCTAAGGTTAATAAGCGACATTTAAGAAAGTTTGGTTATTAGATTTAAAAAAAAAAAAANAAAAAATTACTAACGGGAAAGGTAATTAGTGATTACCCTATTAGAAAGGGAAAAAGATTTTTAAATATTTCGTGGTAGTGTGATATATGATTTCAAGCTGATTTTAGCGTACTTTATGATTCCAAGATTGTTTTCTATATTTTTTAATTATTTTAAACTTCATGAGGTTAAAGTAAAATAATAAATTTTCTATTGCTCACACAAGCAAGTTGACAGGATGAAAAAGAAAGGTAAAGGTAAAGGGTAGGTTGACCCTGAAAACTAAGGAGCTGTTTTTACTAGCAAAGGTAAGCAAAAATGAAAAGGTAGGTTGACCTTGGGAGTTGAGCCAGGGTTCTTTAACAAAAAACAAAAACTTGACAACCCAAACAGAAATATCAATAGAAATAACAATATAAATGTGGATTTAATATGTAACTATGTAATAAGCCTTGCTCAATGGCAAGTAATTAATAGTTGTTTTATAATAAGGACAAAATGAGATCACAATAATAATTAAAATATATTAAATCAATCAAATCCAGATAAACTGTGAGAAAATGTGACCCCATTTAAAAAATTAATTTGAGGTACCTAGTAATTAAGAATACGTAAGATAATTTATTTTGAGGACTGGTAAATGAAGTGAATTTATATTTAAAATTATGTTATGGAGAAGGTTTACCGTAGTGAATTTGGTAGGAGTGATTGATTGAATAATTAACACAACCCGTATAAGGATTTGAGTTTTAATAAAAATAATTGTCTTATTAATAGCTAAATTAAACATTTTATAAAATTAATTTTAATATTTACATTTTTTATTTAAGCATTTCAAAATTTAATTTGAATTTAAGGTACTTTTAGGTACTTCAGCTATCAACTTATATTAATTTTCAATATTTTTCAGCCTAAACTGTTAAATTACATTTGACTTTATTAAATTTAAGCTTAACCTAATTTTACCTAAGCTCAAATACAAAGTTAATTATTTAACCAACTCAATTTATGATTTTGTTATTTTTTTATGTTATCATCATTTTAACAAAAGCAACGAACAGTGCAACAATTTTTCAGTGCAATTTAAAAAATAAGGCAAATAAAAGAAACACTAAATCAAAAATAAAACACAAAATTCCTTCTATGCATTTATTAAGCAAACTGAAAATTAAAAATAAAAGCAATCACTTATGGAAATATATAAACAGTATACCACAACTATTGCATTGTTATACAAGTATACAAGCAATTTTAAATCAATGTTTACACACATACACAATTTATGTAAAGCTACACTCTACAGATTCATTCATGTTTAATTTTAATAATAACAAAAGTAAAGTATGACGTATCTCTTGCAAAGTATGGAATTTGCTTGTATCAAAATTCATGAAACGGGGGGTATTGTAATGATGCTGTTTCGGAGCCCTCTCATATATTCAAAAAGTCATGGATGAAGTGTATTTTTCTCTAAAGTACGATATGTAAATTTTTCTTTTAATACCTCATCCATGGAGAATCACGCGTTTTCAGAAGTAATTTCAACATATTGCGCTTTAAAGCTTTCTTTCTTTAAAAGACCAACTCCATTGTATTTAAAAAATCATGTGACATGCTGGCTCCCTTTACCTAATAGGAAGCTAGCCTTCACAACATCAGGTTTCCAGGAGTTCTTCTATTAGTTAGTTTTAACACTGGTGACAAGAGGTCCAAGAAGCAAGGGGTAGGTAATATATAAGCAGCTTGTGCGTATGAATCCACATAGTACACAGTACTCAGAATACAGAAAATAGTATTATCACACAAAAACTGTATCACTTTAATATGAAATCTACAGTACCGAAAATGTAATCATCTAAATAAATCGTGTTTAACATTAAAAGTCTGACTCATTTCATAAGAATTACATAACCGTGTACAAGTGCACAGTAAGGCAGGCACGCATCACCACCATCATCATCATCATCATCATCGTAAAACCAGGTATCGTTATAATTATTGTTCAACCGGAAGGCATACATGGGTCCACATTATTACATCCGCATCATCATCAGTATAAAACCCAGTATCATTATAATTGGTGCCCAATTGCAGGGCAAATATTACAATAAAATTCCATATCGTCATAATTAGCGCCAAGCGTGGGGCAATAAATCCGGTATCGTTATAGTTGTAGTGTGTTTCAATTGTGAACTTTGAGACATAAAATTTACTCGTAAGTGTGTAGGCCTTGCCCTTCTATCCTCCTTTCAATGTTTCAATTTTTACACACGAGAAAAAAAGTAAAAATAATACATTTTTAAAAGTATTTTATTTTAATTAAAATAAATTAAAATTGTCATTTATGTTTATTATTATATTTTTTCTTGTTTTTTATATTTAAAAACTTTGCTTGTCAAAATTGACAGCTGCTAAACATGTTTTTGTGTAGGGATACATTCTAGAAATCTAATAACTTTTCCAGAAATTATCTACTTTTCTTCCTACCAAAATCAGACTGCAGATTGCTCGCTGGATCTCGATGGTAGGTGTTGTGCGTGCTGCGCTCTTGGGTGTCAAACAGGCAGCGCTACTGGTTTGGCTTCAGACGAGACTAACCGTCTAAAGGCCATGCGGATAATTACGAGAGAATGCGAGCTCTGATTCTTTGAACAGTGATGATGACTTCTTGGACAATAATACTTTGCGGGCAATTTGCATTCGTCGAAGACAATTAGTGATGACGATATTTTCAATGATTGATGCACTGAGTCGTCGCAGAAAATATAGTAGACAACATGGATGTAACCACCTTTATCACTGATTGTACGTAAACAGTGGCGATCGTCGTGCCTGGTCAAATAACTGAAGGCGGCTCTCTGATTGGCTCACCTCCTGAGTCAGTAGGGAGCCAAGCCCGGAACCTATCAGGGTAAACCCTCAGGCTAGCCATCAGTGACGTCATTTTCAGCAGGGTGCCCTGCTCGACACCAAGCAAGCGATCTAGAAATGATTCCTTCACCATGTGCGGCGGGCTTTAGTTATGCTTTAATACAAATAACCTTCATAACATTATATTATTACTACTAGCACCGCGTCTTACTTCCAGTTCAGGTTATTTTTGTAACGATGTTCCAAACGCCAACAACATCTAATACCAACCACCCTGTAATATGGAGCTTCAACACTCACTAAGTTTGGCGTGCCTCCTCTCCGTCAGATGGGACGCTGACACACATCATAAAGACGTCCACTACCGCAGCTTGAACAAGTTAGACTGAAGCGAGACCCTAGTCAACAACTCGCTCGTCATCTATGCCCGGCTACTATGAAACAAAAACTCAACTTGAACAAGGGTATTTCCTGTTCCGGCCCGAGGATGTTCTATTATCTCCGAGAAGTCAATCGACTGTCCGCTAAGCTTCCAGTGCGCTAGTCGTCTCCCTTCCTTTTGAGAATACGTTGGGACTGTTTTGTGCTTTAAAATGGCTAATGTGGGTTGAAGCGACACTCCTTGTACCACTGGCTTAGACAAGGTGAGGGCGCCGGTGTAATACTATATCTTGGGAAATATTCTTCAAAATTCATTTTCGGTTTAAATTATGGGGAGGGAACACGTATTCAAAATTACCTTTTGTTGTTATTAAAACTCTCTGGATGGTTTCTCTAAATTGGTTTTAAGGCGGTTAAACCGCTAATCTATTATGTTAGTCTGCAGGGAGAAATCCTGGTTAACTTAAGTACTGCTTGGGTACTAGCGGCGCGCCCTTATCTTAAACGTTAGGTTACTATGCGGTTGCCTTGACATTTTCTAGGGGTATTAGAAGTTATATACTTTCGTACTAGATACGAAGATTTTTTCGTATCCCATTATTTCTGGTAGGGTTTTTTATGATAAGATGTATGAGTGTTACGGCAGGTTGCGTAACTCATTCTAGCCATTTAACCTCTATTATTCTATGTTTTTCAAGTATTTGTAGGCTCTCTATTTTGGTCACATAGTGTCAGACGTCTTTTGCGTCTTTGTATATTGTTAACTAAACATCAGCCATCGTGGCTATTTGAATAATTCGCGCCTTTGTGGCGGGCTATTTAAATAATTCGCGCCTTTTTCGCGGGCTGTTTAAATTTAAATCTCACGGCTTTCAGCCCAACTATTTCCCCTGAGAGGGATGCAAATATTATAAATTTTTGTAACGACTGAGCTTATGTTTTGCCGCATGGATCATAGGCTCTTGATGCCTGTTTTCAGTAATTCTTTGTACCAGCTCTACCTTTGTTATTTTACCAAATTGTAATAAAATATTATCTTCTCTTGTGAACCCATGGTTGTTCTTTCACATGCACCCTTCCTAGTGGTGGGCGTCACATTTTCATATAGCATTATACATTTTATTTATTTATATAAATCCATGTTTTGTATATTATCATAAAAACCATAATGCAGTTACTTCATAATGCCACCATGGCAATCTATTTTGAAAAACACTGGAATACTCCACCATGGATGCTATGTTTTACTAGATTACTTAATGTATGGCATTAGGAACCCTAGAATTCATTGGAACACTTAAAAAAGTACGCCACATATCCCTATCTTGAACTATTTCTATCCAGTCCACCTCACTACACCCTATCTCTTTCCAAGTCCAGTCTAATGTTTTCCTCACTTCAGCGTCTAGGTCCTCCCAATGGTCTCTTCCCATTGGGTTTGCCAATCAGTGCACTGACTAAAGTTCTAGAACCTTACATTCGGAATGCATGTCCTGCCAACCTTAATCTACAAGACTTGATTATCCTAACAATGTATTGTGATTATTACAAAGTATGTAACTCATCATTTTGTAACCTACTTACCTACCAAGTAGCCTCATCCCTTTTTGGACCAAATATATTCCTAAACACCCTGCTTTCAAACACCTCAAATTTGTTTTCGGCATGTAAATGACCACGTTTCACACCCATCGAGAACCGGTAATATAAATGTTTTGTATATTCTGAGTTTTAAATTATTTGAAAGCAGGCAAGATGTCAATAACGTACTGACCAAGTAATTACATGCATGTCCAACCATTTCTTTCTCATAGTTTACAATCTAAGCTCATCATTGATAGTTAAATTTGTTCCTCAATATTGAAACTCATTACCCCTGTCAAATGATTTGATGGCAGTAATATGTAAATTATCATCCCAAATCATTGTGTTTTGATTTGTTTGAATATCGCAAAAGATGAATATAATTAGTGTGTGTTAACATAATTTTTGGAAGGGTTGTCTCTGATATATTGTACTTCTCTCAATCACAGTGAATATTTAAAAAATCCAAGAAAACACGAATAAAAGTAACGCTGGGATAAATAAAATATCTCAAAAGATATATCTTTATAAAATCTTAGTACATGTTCAGTCTAGATCAGCTCTGAATTCCCATTCACTGGCAATCTAGTCCAACCCCTATCTTCCAATCACTGGCAATCTAGTCCAACCTTGATATTCCAGTCACTGGTAATCTAGTCCAACCTCGATCTTCCACTCACTGGCAATCTAGTCCAACCTCGATCTTCCAGTCAATGGCAATCTAGTCCAACCTCGATATTCCTATCACTGGCAATCTAGTCCAACCTCGATCTTCCACTCACTGGCCATCTAGTCCAACTTCGATATTCCTGTCACTGACAATCTAGTCCAACCTCGATCTTCCAGTCAATGGCAATCTAGTCCAACCTCGATATTCCTATCACTGGCAATCTAGTCCAACCTCGATCTTCCTATCACTGGCAATCTAGTCCAACCTCGATATTCCTATCACTGGCAATCTAGTCCAACCTCGATATTCCTATCACTGGCAATCTAGTCCAACCTCGATATTCTGGTCACTGGCAATCTAGTTCAACCCCAATCTTCCTATCACTGGCAATCTAGTCCAACCTCGATATTCTGGTCACTGGCAATCTAGTTCAACCCCAATCTTCCTATCACTGGCAATCTAGTCCAACCTCGATATTCTGGTCACTGGCAATCTAGTTCAACCCCAATCTTCCTATCACTGGCAATCTAGTCCAACCTCGATATTCTGGTCACTGGCAATCTAGTCCAACCCCAATCTTCCTATCACTGGCAATCTAGTCCAACCTCGATATTCTGGTCACTGGCAATCTAGTTCAACCCCAATCTTCCTATCACTGGCAATCTAGTCCAACCTCGATATTCTGGTCACTGGCAATCTAGTCCAACCCCAATCTTCCTATCACTGGCAATCTAGTCCAACCTCGATATTCTGGTCACTGGCAATCTAGTTCAACCCCAATCTTCCTATCACTGGCAATCTAGTCCAACCTCGATATTCTGGTCACTGGCAATCTAGTCCAACCCCAATCTTCCTATCACTGGCAATCTAGTTCAACCTTGATATTCCAGTCACTGGTAATCTAGTCCAACCTTGATATTCCAGTCACTGGCAATCTAGTCCAACCCCAATCTTCCTATCACTGGCAATCTAGTACAACCTTGATATTCCAGTCACTGGTAATCTAGTCCAACCACGATATTCCAGTCACTGGCAATCTAGTCCAACCTCGATATTCCTATCACTGGTAATCTAGTCCAACCTTGATATTCCAGTCACTGGCAATCTAGTCCAACCCCAATCTTCCTATCACTGGTAATCTAGTCCAACCTTGATATTCCAGTCACTGGCAATCTAGTCCAACCTCGATATTCTGGTCTTTGGCAATCTAGTCCAACCTAGTGATGGGCATAATCGAATGATTTTAATAATCAAATTATCATTCAATACTTTGAAAAATAATCAAATGAATCATTCAAATGATTTTGAGAAGTAGTAAAGAGTCGGTAATAATCAGATGTTTACTACTTCTAACTAAAAGTAGTTACTAGTTGCTCGTTTTACTTTGTGCTACTATTCTCTTCACCCTGCTGTCTTATCTCCCAAAACGCATTGTTTGAAGCTTATCAACATTTTTCTATTACTGGATTTAGTTCTTTGTGCCACTGTCAAAGATCAAAGTACAGCCACAACAAAATATACCTACTATATAGTGAATTCATTAGTCACATAAGTACCTCGCAATTAATATAAATACATTTTCATACGATTAATAATAAAATAAAGAAAATATGTTTCCCTGTGTGTTAAAGGGGTCAAAATAATTTTCTTTTTAATATTTCATATACATAACACAAATATCTAATCTTACAATCCTATTTATATATCGGGTAAGTGATAAAATACTTTCGATTTGAATAAATGAATCAATTATATGCCTCCTGAAAGCTTCACTTAGAATCAAACACACAATATACTACTCGACAAACGATGACGTAAGTTTGCTGGATAATGATATTTTGTGTTATAAGAATGTAAAATTAATTCAGTAAATACAATTATAATACGATTTAAATATTACGGCCGGGCAATGTTTTATTAAATACCTAAAAAGTATATACTTAACTACTTGATAAATTTAAGTCAACGTTTAAAAAAAAAATCTTTCACACCGTTGGTGCTATATACGTTTAGTTAGTTGGGAAGGTAAAATTTAAAGGAAATGAAAAAGAACAATCTATTTAATAATGTCGCAAAATAATCGAATCATTTTGTAATTTTCATTCAAATTATTTTTGGCTGATATTTGATTGTAAACTGTACAACCACTTAAACTTTGTATTAAATTAGCCTTAGAATTATTCGAAAGTGTAAGGTTGATTATTGTGTAGCAATGGGGACTATTTATTGAAAATGAACCTAATAGAAATGAAGTATTGTATAGAGATAGCTGTAAACATTCATATTCATAAAGTCAATTTTCCTCAGCACTTCTGAAAAGGAAGTGGTAAGAGAATGAATCAGCCAGCTTGCATCAAATCAGCGATTGTTTTCATTAGAATGATTTTTTCAAGAATCAAATGAATCGATTCTATTCATCCGATTCTGCCCATCACTAATCCAACCTCGATCTTCTGGTCACTGGCGATATAATCCAACCCTGATTTCCCTGTCACTGGAAATCTAGTCCTACACTGATCTCTCAGTCACTAGCAATTTAGTCCAACCTAGCACAAAACACATACATTCGACCAAGATAGCAGAGATGAGGGTTTTATATTATTATTACTATCATCTTACTACCTGTTCAGGTTATACGCACTTACGTTAATGTGTAATGGTAGGGTGATTGTGAGAGGAAATGGAGGACCTACAGTTTAACGTGGGATCTGAACCATGGTGGAGGCCTGGCATTCCACACATTCACAAATCTTGATTAATAAACGTCTTGTCAGGGGTGAAGGAAGGGTTTGGCAATCAGCTAAATCTGTGCCGAGCCTAAGGATTGAACCCCGGACTCCCGGCACAGAAGTCTGACACCTTACCCCTAGACCGCCAGGTCACCTGAGGGTTTAATGAGATGTTGATAATTTATTTGACCCACAATAGCTTTGCAGGTTGAAACTGAAACAAAGTATATCTAATCAGATGGAAATGGAATTTAACTATTATACCAGTCTAAAATGGTATATCTTTCAATATTTTACCAGTGAAAATCAGCTTAAGTTACAAAGCTATATAACAACGTGTAAATACATATCAAACGATTAAATTTAATGTTTAGAATAGAGTCTATAAAAATAATGACAGTTGGAATCAAATTACTATTTTGTAATATAATATATTTGGAAGAAGGTATAGCAAAAGTGGATAGAAATATATAAAAGGGACGAACACAATCTGGCTTTTACAATGAAAAGAAGAACACAGTTCACACTTTACATTGCTGCCATTGGACAAAAAGGTGATGGTTGCCTCCTAAAGAAAATTGATTGTCACCACCCAATCCCGCAACCTAGGTTTCATTCTATCAGAACTCATCAGGGAGGAGTGTGAAACACTCAATGCAACTTCCTAAAAGAGGAAACCAAACAAACACAAAAGGGAGAAAATGGAAATTTTTAAAGCATGATAGGACACATAGATAGGAACATGTAAAAGGTATAACAAAAAGGTTTGGTTTCCTCTTTTAGGAAGTTGCGTTGCGCGTTTCACGCTCCTCCCTCATGAGTTCCGATAGAATGAAACCTAGGTTGGGGGATTGGGCGGTGATGATCGATTTTCTTTAGGAGGCAACAATCACCTCTTTGTCCAATGGCAGCAATTAAAGTGTGAACTGTGTTCTTATTTCCATTGAAAAGGCCATATTGTGGTCGTCCCTTTTATATATTTCTATCCACCTTTCCTATACCTTCTTCCAAATATAATAAAGTTGCCTCATAAAGTGAAAAGAGGTTTTCCTTATAGAGATACTTTGTAGTATTGTAATTCGTTATAATTAAATCTAATATAAAAGTGAATTCAATTTTGACAGATAAAATATTGCTATAGAAATTCAGTTCTGACCAATATAGTGTCAAAGTCAGATCGATAAAAAAATACTGGGAAGTTCAATATGATAATTATGGAAATTGGATTAATCAAAATATTGGCAGTCAGAAAAGGATTGACATCTTGTACCGTTGCTAGTTGGAATCTGATCATTAAGATGTTAAGTCGATCAATCTCCAACCTGTTTTTAGCTTATTCCCTTAAAAAAAACACCTAAATAACTTTCTTAGTCCAAAAAGATTTATTTATATTCATAATTTACTTAATACATTTAACTTAAATAAATAAATATGCATTTATATTCTATCACTAATTAATTTTATTAAAATATACTTCTTTTGCATGCATCACACGTTTATTTGATTGCATTAGGCAAAGCACAAATCACTCTCAACTAGGGCTATAAAGTCATATCTAACAAGAATTGGCACAAGCCAATATTACATGTATGTATCAGGGGTGTGCCAAGTACGGATCCCTATTAAAAATATGATTTTATGCTGACAAAAATATTATATTGTCTTGGGACAATACGTGTTAGTCAGGTTATCACAACATATAATTCAATACAAAATTTGGCATGTGAACATTAATGTGTGATGTAAACTCCATTTACCCTATAAAGTAATATGCTTACTTTGCTTTGTTCCACTATTGTGTAGTCTTTGAGATACGTCCATAGAGCAATCAAATATGGTAAAACTGCCAACTTTAAGGGTAAATGGAGGGTACACGGGCAAATGTATGTTATATTTAACAGCTTCTCTTTAATTATTACTAAAATTTGTTGTATTAATATTATGAAAAAATTATGTTATTCACTATCATTAATTACCAATGTTATAAAATTATGAATATATCAGAAAAATATAGTTAACAAAAGATATTCATTTGGTGTCATTAGAGCATTTGTAAAGATGACTTTTAAATGTTTTAAATACTGAATAATATTTTTAATAAAAATGATGGAAGAAAAATCAAACTTGGATCGACTTCTAGCACACCCCTAGTACCTCAGTTCAACAAAACTCACTTGCGGCATGAACCTGGACTAGACAGGAAGACTTGCTTTAACCAGTTTATGTTCTTTTAAATTGCCACTCTCCTAATTTTTGATATTTATTCTTGTGTGAAAGGTAGACATTTTCTACTACCAAAAAGTTATTGAACAATAAATATACACATATATTTTATGCATTTTAAAAATAATTTTCACCACTTGTGGTTTCTTGTTCTGAGAATTTAATTTAATTATTTTATTCTTGTTTACAAGATAAGTGCTAGATAAATCAAGAGAATAATTTAGGGCACAAGTATTTATTTATATATTTGTTTAATGTGTAGTTTTTATTATTATAGACTCTTTTATATATTTAAAAAAAATGGAAATTCAAAGCACATTTTAGGAGATGCAAACACATTTTTTGTGATTAATATTGTTAACAACTTATTCTATTAATAGTAATAATTGCAGGTTTTGATGATATATATCAAAAGTGACACACGCAGTTCACATGACTTGCTATATGAATAAATGAAAGTAGTCCTAATAACTTTTAATAGCAGACAGGGAGGTTGAAGATGTAATTTATAGTAGTTGTACCCACGTCCAAGAGAAGAAAGATTGGGAAAATAGTAATAAAAAGTTAAACCCTGACAAGATTCAAATCCTAATCTCCTTGCCACCAGAAACAGAGTATATTGTGAGCCTGACACCTTAGACTGTGAGATTATCATTACACATTGAAAGAAATCTGCATTTGGTAGAAAATGTGTTGACAATGTTTCATCTGAAAAAGTCTACAATTTGTAAGAATTTAATTATTTTTTATTTGCCTCGTGAATTAATAAATGCTGAACACGAAGTAACAATCACTGGAGGATAAATCAATTTAGCAGACAATGAAGTAAAAGCAGAAATGACAGTGAACTATGTGGCAACAGAACCTTTTCTCCAATAATTTCTGTTGAACCCATCAAAAATAAACATAACTTTTTAAAACACGACAGCTCATCAAACACAAAATACAAAATGGCTCCATTCACAAATGCAAACTTGTTATTGAGGCCATAAGAATGGAGGGGAGGAACATAGATATTCCCTTTACAAGTCTCTCCTGCGAGTCCTTGTGGCCGAGCCGCAAGTGGTACTAATCTAAATAGATAAAGATACTCATTGGTCATTACTAAATAGTAGGCCTAAGCTGGTTATCGGTTAAGATAATTTTGTATCCAATCAAGTTTAAATGATGATATATTATTTAAACACAATTTTTTTTATGTTTAACTTTTGCCAACAGGAGTTAAAACCAGAATACTATGTTACAAGAAGCCTGATTAATTAATTAATTTATACTTTAAATTACCCTTTAAGAAAATCCTCTTTTCACCCTTTGATGTATGTAATATATTATATATCGAAGGGATAGTCAAGATGGATAGAAACAAATAAAAGGAACAAACACTGTATTACTTTTATAGTGGAAAGAGAAACGCAGCTCACACTTTACAACACTTACTGTAGTCACTGGAAAAAGATCATGGTTGCCACTATTTTTCTTAATTTAAAATTTACCGTTTTTTTCCAAAAGGAATTTCTATTTTTTCAGACATTTAGAGAGAAGTATAGAGGGATGAAATTTTGTATTCAATTCAGTAAAAGTGATCAGCGTGAAGTAGTCCATTGTTTCAGGGAGCAAAGGGGAAAAGGGGAATAATACGTGTTTGCATTAGTGTGCTTAATTCTTCAGTTAATTTTTTCTTCCATTCAAAAACCTACTCTTTAAAACTTACAGTTAAATGTCTAAAATTTACTTTTTTGTTTGTTTGATCCAGATACTAAAATCTCTCCAATATTTCCTGGTTCTTCAAGGTATGTGAAATGTGCAACGCAGTGTTCCTAACACTCTTCCATGTGAAAAATTATGTGCCTCAAATGTGAAAAAAGGGTTTTCATTAATGAGTTATATTATAAACTTAGTGAGCCATTTAGTTGTGTGTTACTTATATATATTTAAAATTATTGATGCCTCCACTCACATTGTGGATTCCATGATTTGCTACATTAATAAATATTAGTATACTATTCTAATATGTTGGGGCGAAATGCTTGGCTCTACTAATTAGTAAATGATCAATTCATTTTTTATTACTTTAATTGTTCATTTAATGGGATACGAAATAAATATTAATTTGACAAAAATTCAACTAAAGATTATACCAAATTCGTTATGACTATTTTGATTCACATGCTTCAAGTGAGAAAATATTGACAAGAAATAACAACTTGTTGAAAAACTGGGTTTGAATAAAAGTATTAATAAGGGAACTTGTCTCTACAGTTAGAACAAGTTAAAAAAAAAGTTTGAAGTATATACATGGTTATCGATTCAAGACACACAAAAACATTCAACATGGTCTACAATTCCTTATTTACAAAGTTTCACAGAGTAAGAAATTAGTGCACAGTATGTGTTAAGCCTGTTACACAATTGAAAAACATAAAATCAAGAGACATAGTGTATACTTGAATGTGTGACTTCCACCTAATATCATAAAGAGTGACTTTACATTTTGAATTGTTGTAAATGTAAAGTCAAAATTTTATGGGTAGCCAATCAGAAAAAGTATTTTCCTGTGGGTGTTTATCGTCAGCTATCTTTTCATAAAATTCAAACACAATTATGCAAGAAAAATGATTAGTAGGATATATGTGATCAAGTTTACAACTAACATATAAATACATTATAGCACAACGACTATTTGATTTGGTAAAAAGTATAAATTCCAAGAATGATAAAGTAAAAACTTCATGTTCCCAAGTCTATACATTTTTGGATTGAGTAACCAGCTTCATAGGTATATTCTTAACAACCAAAGATATTATTGCTAATGTGCAATTAGCGAACTAGCTTGTTCCCAAAATTAGAATAATACTAGTACAAAGGAAATTATATTACTATGTTAACAAATGCTTACTCTAAATAATAATACTTCAAAGTAATGGAAAATATAAAACAATAAATAATAAACTTGTTTATAAATTAAAAAACATAACACTGGGCTGGATCAAAGTAACAAGTAGAAGGAATAACCAGTTTGATGACTTGGTTAAAATAGAGGTGGTATTCTGCATGGTCTTCAGTTTGGTTTCAATCAGTGTTTACACAACTAGGTGGGCTTAAATTTATTTACAAAGAAATATACCCTTCACCAGTAAGAGTACGAGAACTCATCCATCAGTATATCTAGGGATAAGAACTTCAAATACCTCAAGTCTTTAAGAATATTAGAGATTTGAGATTCACAACTAGAATTGTTTTTTATAATTTATTATTATGGTGATGACAGGGTAAACAATAATGGTGTCGAACAGATGTTTTCAGCCCAAAGATATTTACTTGACATGGCAAAGGGATGATTCGAGAGTGATGATTGATTTTGTGGTATTGATGAGAGACTTCGAAGTTTAGTAAAGAATACTAGTTTGGAACAAAATAAAAGAAGCTGTAGTTGAGTGTGTGAGAGATGTGTGTGGATCTGCGGTGGTGAGAAACTTAAGACTAAAAAGAGATGCATGGTGCAAGAAACAGGTGAAAGAAGATGAGAGAAAAAAGATGCATATAAACAAATAATTGCCATGAAGAGTGAAACAGAACATAAGAAGTTGTAAGATATATATATATATACAGAAAAAAAAAGATGAATGTAAAGAAAGTAGTAAAGGAGAGTAAAGAGAGAATGATAGTGAAAGAATGCAGAATCATTTTGGAGGAAAAAAGAAGTTGTTCTGGAAGTGGGTAAAGAAAACAAAACAAGGAGCGAAAGGAAAGACCTATGGCATTCAGAATGAACGTGGTGAGATGATCTGGGATGAAAACAGTCTACTAGTGATGGAGGAGCATTTTGAGCAATAGTATGCAAAAGTGAAAAGTAGCAGAAATGATTAAGTGTGGGGGTGGAGTATTACTTGCCAGATTGTGTGAGTTGTTCAATGTGTATGCTGGGATTTTGAACGTTCCTAATGACTGGAAGAATCCTGTCACTGTTCCTTTGTACAAAGGCAATATGAGCGAATGCAAGAATTATAGGGCAATGATGAATTCCGATAGAATGAAACCTATGTCGGGGGATTGGGCGGTGACGACCAATTTTCTTTAAGAGGCAACTATTACCTCTTTGTCCATTGGCAGCAGTGTAAAGTGTGAACTGTGTTGTTCTTTCCATTGTAAAGGCCATATTGTGTTTGTCCCCCTTTTATATGTTTCTATCCACCTGTCCTGTACCTTCTTCCAAATATAAGGGCAATGTGTTTGAGAGTTTTATTCGAGAGGGCGAGGGAAAAAACCAAGGACAAGATTTGGGGTGTGCAATGTGGTTTCATACCAGGTAGAAATTGTATAGACCAGATATTTGCATTTAACAAGTGATTGAGAAATGTATAGCAGCAAGGAAGAAAGTTTATTGTGCATTCATTTATTTGGAGAGAGGGTACAATCTGGTGAATAGGAGTATGTTATGGATTGTCTTAGAGAGTATGGTGTGTATGCAATTATGGCAGTGTATGATAGAAGTAGCATGCGTTAGAGTGGATAGAGCTTTGAGCAAATGGTTTGGTATTGAACATGATGTTAAACAAGCATAAGTGTATGAGGGATGTTTGTGAGGACACGGTTGGCGTACAAATGAACAATGTGAATATGAGAGTACTGTTATATGCAAAGTATGCTATGTTCATGGCTGGGAATGAACATGACTTGCATAATACTTTAAATTGTGTGAATGTGGCAACAGGCAGAATGGATAAACTAAAGTGATAGTTTTTTATAAAAACAGATCATATCAGGAAATTATTTCCAACTTAGTATAAATGGAAAACTGTTAAAACAAGTGAATTATTTTGTGTATCTGGGCAGAGTGTTCTGTAAAAATGGAAGGATCAACAGTGAAATCGACAAACGGGTGAATGCATCTCGGAGAGTAGTTGAATGCATGTGGACTATTGCAAAGAATGAAGAAGTATTGAAAGAGGCAAATATGGCAGTATATAAAAGTGTGTTAATGACAACATTGTTTTAATGATGTGAAGTGTGGGTTTGTCAGGAGAAAAACAAGAGCAAGGTGAAAGCAGCTGGAATGATATATTTAAGAAATGTATGTGGAGAAACACATATGGTTAGTCAGTACTTAATGAGTGCTGAAGGAGTGCAGTTTGAAAAGGAAATCCAGTAGGTCAATGTGAAAGTGTTTTACGTTGGTTTGGACATGTCAAGAGGATGAGTGTGGGTCGAGTGATGAAGGCAATTTATGAAAGTAGAGTGTGTGGATCAAAAGGAAGGGGTAGGCCATGTAAGTTGTAGACGAATGAGTGAAAAAAAGAAACATTAAGAATTTTAAAAATAAAAGAGCATGTATGAGTCAGTGTAGATAGATTAACTATGGAGTTGTTTTTTGAACTATATGCATAGTTTCTTGCATACCAAGTAAGGGAACAGCGTGATTAGGTATGTATGTATTTAAATGCTTACTGGTTGCTTAGCCCAACGTAATTATTGGACATAGTTAAAAACCAGACCACTAATTTATAACTTAATTGAATGTATGAAACCTGCTTCATTGGTTTCATGGTCTAAGGCGCTACTCTCGCAATAGACTTTACTGCCAATGACAGGAAGATCGAGGTTTGAATATTGGTCTGGTGTAGCGAGGGTGGTTTTTCACTCTCTCCACACAAATGTGGGTACATTTCCTCAAAATATAACCTTCCTAATCCCTAAATCCATCATCCTGATTAGTACAGAAGTATGTAACCTAAAATGTTAGTAAAATGTGGTGATTAAAAAGTATGAATATTATAAAGGATTTGTTACAACTAGACCTTTGCAGGAATGGCATTTTTACTTTTGGAAACTTTTGGGCGGGATATATATAAATTGCATGCGGAAATGGGCCGAAAAAAATTTAAAAATAATTTTCCGCTCTAAGTTTATGTTTATTTTTCGAATTTACAATTTTAGTTTAAACTTAGCTTTCCCATTCATTTCAATAATATATTAAGAATAATTTGAAGATAATATTAGAAGCTTAGGGCAAGAGACAAAAACTCTGATTAGGTTGCAATTTAGAGGTCTGGAAAATAATATTTAATTCACTAATCTTGTAAAAAAAATTTTGAGGGAAAAAATGTAGACTAAGTTATTAAGTTGATTTAATTTTAAATTTTCAAAATAAAAACTAAATCATTTGTCCAACAAGTTTTGGTGCGACATAAAATAAAAAACAAATTCTAAATATGGATTTTAAGTTAGACTTAAAAAGTTCCAGAAAAAAAAACTAAGTGTGAATTTTAATTTTTCACGCAATAAACATCAATACAGTCAAAATAATCTGTATAGATAAAAGTGAGCCACAGTCTTGTCCATAAGAATACTAAAAACATTTTCAACTGAGCCAGTGTGTCTGGTTACCCATAAGTTTTAGTTATTAAACATGTAATAAAAAGCATTGTCGAAGTTCGAAAATACCAATTTACTCAACTAATATTATCTATGATACAAAAGAAAATGGATACCATTCTAGATAATATAATTAATCTAATAACTGTTTCTAGCTGCAAAATAAGTGTGGAGATGTATTTCATGCATCATTTGATATTTAAAAAGCTACTTTCATTATTATTTTTCCCCAAACATATGTTTTCCTTCCTTAAATATATTCAAGGATAAATATTACCCTAAAGTAACCTTGTGTGATTGTTATTTAATGGTGCTCAATTGTGTTGACTAGGTACAGTAGCTGTAAAATAAAAGCAGCCAAAATTTTGGGTATTCGTCATAGTAAATTAATAATATTATTAATGAGCATTAAATACAAACACTACATTGATAGATTGTCTTTAATTGTAACCTTTTAATATTAATTTTTTCTGAAAAATCTTATAAAATAATTATTCCCACCTGAGTACCGAGAACTTCCAATTTCCCGAATTTTCTCCTGAAGTTCGGGATCCCAATCAAGCCTAATTATAGCAGAAAATGTCTATTTTTCCCAATCAGGAACATTAGGGAAATATATAGCATGTATAACTATTTCAGAATATCAGCTATATACTTAGGGTGGCCACTAAACTGTAGAAAGAAAAGCCCCAAAAAAATTTCTAATCCAATAGTTCAATGTACACAAATCAGATTGGATAAGGATGTTTAAAAAAATTCAAAATACTCAATTTGTTATACATACAATTTTTTAAATACTATCAAAATAAAAATAAAATGTGCTTAGTGTGATGGAATAAGAGGCACTAAAGATATTTCTCTTCTCTAGACAGCCAGTTTTACCATTTTGACTGACTACCAGTAATTACAAAATTCCTTGACATTTCTGGGTTTTTCATAATTTACCTGACCGTAGCAACCCTGATACTATAGTTATACTTCATATATGTTAAGTATTTTTTTAAATTATTTGTCCTTCACACTCTGTTCTAGCTTCCCTAATTACAGTTACTGTCTATAATACTTGTATATTCCATCTAGATCTACTGATACCATCTTGTGAACTATTTGAATAATACCTTCTATTAGCAATTAGAATGAAGGCAGCTGCAGTTTGTGAAAGCTCTTGTCTAAAATATGTTGTATCTCAACAATTTCTACACTAGGTAAGTGGGTTGGTTATACCTCCTACTTTTAACCAAAACATGACAGTAAAATTACTCCAAATAAAAGCCCTATTTTAACCAAAACATGACACTAAAATTACTTCAAACAAAAGCCCTATATAAAAAAAAAATTCATAACAATTTAAACCACTAAGAAAAAAACCGGTAAAAAAATGAAACCCTAAGGAAATAGATATTTCATGAAGGAACAAAAAACTCAAGAACAAACATAACGTTTCAAATTTTTAACAGATCTTAATTGTAAAGTTGTAAAATTATGTTATGCTGCATTTATATTAAGCGTGTACAAGTACATGAAAATTTTGAGTGTAATTAACCTGATTAAAATTTAAGATGTTATTTTATAATTAACAGTTTCTAAAGCTTTGCACACCCCAATACTATCTATAAATTTATGTTGCGTTTTCTTAAGAATTGTAAATTTTTACTAATAGTCCACACCTTTTTGAATAGAAATATTAATTAAATTCCATATAGTTTGGTGAAAAAACTCAAAAATTGTTCTTGTTCTTAAAATTGATACAAAACATTTGGTTGATAAAATTCAATACCAACACAAACTGCATAGACATACATATGTAACAATTTCTTAAAACAATACATTGAACCCATAAACACCCAACTTCCCTAACTCTTAATAATTATCACCTATTTGTTTGGATAAAGAACAATTTAATTTAATTTCTTGAGACCATTATTTATACTCAATTATGATTTGAAGAAATTCTCTGGTAAATTCAAAGCATACTTTGACATAAAACCTTTTACACGGCAATAAAAATACTTCCTTCACTCAAACCAACAATTCATTTTTAGTTGCATAAAACATTAATATGTCTAGGCTATAATTTATTAAGTACAAAAACAGAAACAATTATTTTACATAAATGTGTTAATTTACACAGACATATAACATTAGGTATTTATTATAAATAATACAGTACCTATTAACAAAATTAGTATTCAATTTTATATTTTTACAATGTAATGTACTTATACGAACATGATACAAACCTTAGTCAAAAATATAAAAATGACATCTAAAAAGTTACTATGGTTGTATTACTATCCTCGTGTAAAAATTATAAAACCAGTGTACCAACATTTTTGTTTTTTATGTAATGCCTTCTTTACCAGTCCAAGAATAGAAACAACACCCCTCTATAAATGCTAACAACTTGAATTTAAAATGAAATGAAAATAAGTTACTGAGGGATCAAAGTTGAAACAAAATAAATATTTTATCAAAAGATAAAGATCATTTATTAATATATTTATTGATAAAAATTTATTGATGGTGCCTGAACTGTTCTAAGGTAAATTTTTTAAATAAAAAATAAAATCTGGAAAGACTAAATGTCCATGTAAATCCAAATCGAGCTTGTTTGATAATTTTTCAATAAATAATAGAGGATGTATAACATACACATATTGTTGTCAATGAATTAACATCTTGCCAATATCAAAACAAAAGATGTGTTTGGTAAAGATTAAAAAAATTCTGGTAGACTTGACATAATGTTTATATCTAATATATTTAAATTAAGGATGTCAAACTCAATTCTTATGCAATCACAATTCTCAATGTTTTGACACTAAGCCTTAAAATCCCAGTAAATAAAAATCCTGGAATTGAAATGAAACAGCTAAATTTGGAGTTAGGTTATTCTTTAATGTTTGTGCGTTTGATTTTTTTTTTAAATTTAGTGAAGAAAAGTGTGAATTTACTCAACATTTCTCATGTGTTCTAATGAAATTTAGCAAATCAAACATAACTGTTTAGTTATATTTTTACTATTTACAATTTTAATTTCTTTTTTGAAATATATTATAGTACAATACATAAATAAATAACATTTTTAATAGGAGTTATGACGCATAATAAAGATGAGATAAAAAAAAAGGCAGAAAAAAATCGAATTCAAATATATAGGTCTTAACTCAAAATTATATTTTATTTTCTTGGGGCTCAAAACTAAAATAAAATTACAAAGAATCAAAAAAATCATATGAAAATAATTTACTCAAAAAGTGTACTTTTTGTTCTTTACTATATGTATCTGGAAGAAGGTACAAGAAATGTGGATGACAAATAAAAAAACTAGAAATTGTCAGTGGCCACCGGCCTTTAAAAAGATTAATGGAAACTAATCCATACATGTGCATGAATGACATTTTTTTAAATGTTCTAATCTAGGCTTATATTAATTTTTCAAATTTATAATATTATTTCAAAGATTAACCTTTCTTGTTTATTCCTGTTTTATTTTTTGCCTCTTTGAGGAACTTTGCGCACTTCCCACTCCAAATGAGTTCCAATAGAATTAAGAATAAGTCCCGGATGAACGTGCTATATATAGCACTAACCAAAGGTTGGCCTACCGCTATAGCTGCAGCAGGAGGGGACTCGGCAGCCATATATCCGCCGGGGTTTATCCCTCCTCCGCCGGTAATCCCATCTACAACAGGACACAGAACTTCCCGTCGACAGGAGGTGGCGCAAGATATACCGGACAGCGGTCGCGAGGAAGAAGCCATAGGCACTGATTGAAGAAACTCTCAGGAACTGGTATGAAGCAGCGGCTCCGACCGTCGCGGAGGATATTAAACCGGTGAATACCCTAGAGGCACTCATCGCGGAACTAGGAATCAACGTGGAAGAACACGAACCAATCAAAGAAGTGGAGGCCCCAGGACGCCCACATCGCAGACCAGACATACCCAGAGATTCCGCACCCGAGGACGAGATTGGGAACGAGGGAGAAGATGAACCCGAAACAGTCTCACCATTCCCAAACCTCGGGAAAGAGCTCCGAGAGACACTCATCGGCGAGGACATCGGCACATTAAGGCTAGAAGACTGCACATATACCTCCCATGGTGTGCAAATTCATCCGACCATTGGAATGGAAAGGAAAGCCGAGATTCAATAGCATCAGAATAGGAGCAGTCATCCTACGCCCAACAGAAGCACCTCACGTCTTTATCAAAACAAAACCATCACCTGTCATGGACATCGTCATTCAAGACTGGACCACCACTGGAATAATAGAAGACAACAACGACATCTGTGATGCGTTTCTCCTGTTCACCATCCCCAAGGCGAACGAGGGAATACATATCATCCAGGACATGTTGTCTATGACTCCGTACGTGCACACCGCAGAGTTCTCACTCAAAACAGCAGGAGCGGCCATCAACTGCATCCCCAAGAAATCTCTACTCTGGAAAGTGGACCTCAAGGCGGGCTTCTTCCAAGTAGCACTATCCAGACCATTGCGGCGCCACGTCAGAATATACTACAGAGGGAGAAAATACAGCATGACACGCCTACCCATGGGGCATAGTCTCTCACCTGCAATCCTACAACGAGTCAGTCTAGAGATCGTCCAGATAATCGAAGACACCCTACCCAACACCAAGGGCATCGCCTATTTGGACGACTTCCTATTCCACAGCCACCGAAGAGAAGAACTAGAACAAATCCACAGTACCCTACAGCAGGTTGGCGTCACCATAAACAAAGACAAGTCTTCAAGAACAGCAAGCAACACCATAACATACCTCGGCTTCGTCATAGACACCAGAGATTTGACCCTTAACATATCACCAGAAGCGCATCGAAGGGCGGACCTCCTATTGAGACACATACCTAATGCATCAGAGAAAGGGACTCAACGTATAGCGGGCTACATAAGTTGGCTGGCGTTCAACTTAAAATGGCCCGCATACGCCATGGCTCGGGTCTACCAGAGAAGACCGGAGGTAGCAAAACTCCTGCTAGGCTTCCCGAGATGGACAACGGCCACATGGAGCGATCCCACAGAGGACCCAGTGGACATTGCGTCGGACGCGACCCCATGGTCGGTCGCAGCCACCTGCACCGAAGACAACAGCGGTTTTGTCCAAAGGCTACACGAGACCACCGAGATCAATTCAGCAGAGATGACAACTGCAATCCTAGCAGTGAACTGGCAACACAGCAAAGACACCACCGATCGCAGGCCCATCAGGATAGCGGTGGACAACACCACCGTATTCCACTGACTAACCACAGGATGCAGGCTGGTATTCAACAAAGCGGCCGTGAGAAATCTCCACCTGCACGTCTTCAACATCCTTAGGGGACGGCATTTGGACTCCTATTGGATCTCCACTGCGTGGAACCCAGCGGACCCCGCCTCAGGGATTGGACAGTAACGATTGATTTTCTTCAAGAAGCAGTCATTATCTATTTGTCCAGTGGAAGTTGTGTGAAGTGTAGATTATGTTTCTTTTTTACTGTAAAACCCATATTGTGTTAGTTACTTTTTCATTTCCATTTCTCATTCCTGTATCTTCTCTCTCTCTCTCTCTCTCTATATATAACAAAAAGTACTTAAAAAATTATAAAAAAAATTCCTGGAGAAACAAACAATTTGATGATAAAATTAGAATCTTACAGAGAGTTATTAATAAAAAAAACATATTTGAAAGTTTCAAATAAGTTAGATTTAGAGGTAGATAGATAGCAATATGTAAAATCAAAAACAAACTCAACAATGTTTTGCCATATTTATTTTTAAATTGTATACTTTCGATAGGAAAACTAAATATTATTTTGTCTAAATTGCGCTGTAAATTTTATTTAGGAAAACTTAGCCCTAATAAATTATGATTCTACAAACTTCTGAATATAGCATATGTTTAAGACTGTCAAACTCAATTCTTCGATACCTCGATATCCTTGATTATTACTGGTATCAAAAGAATCAATCTTAAAATTACGATTCTCGCTACTTCGATTCTTAGCTTTCAATAAAACTAGCAACTAAACAAAACAGCAACATTCAGAATAAGTAATAATCAATTATCTCTCATATTAGTTTAGTTGCCGTTTCACTTAAATGCTGGCAAATTGTAAATACACTGTAATTCCTCAAATATAATATGAACCTAACATTTTGAGGTGTTCTGAACTAAAAATAAATGGCCTCGAATATACTAAGACCTGACATTATGACAGTAACAAGAGGTAAAAACATAACTTTGACACTTTTTTTAAAGTAAAAGTTAAGTGAGACTGTCAGAATACATGAATCGATTTTAAACAAACAATCGATATATAAACATAGACTAAGGATGGAAATTTTCCATAATATATCGATATATCTAACATTAATTGATAATCAAAAGTGTTATGTCGAGAGTTATATTTCGATCAAATTAAGATGGCTGCTCTCTTTTTATTATATTCTTCGTAACTTTCAATTTTTAATGTTTTATTTAGCTCTTTGAAGATATGTTTAATTAAAATAGAGTAAAAAAAATGTTATATATATTTTAATTCGATAGATCTAGAGCATAGTCCGATATTTCGTTGCCATAACATTTCATCACTAATTTCTGGCGAGCGAATGTGCGTAGGATCAGTTATGGCGGACATGCTAAGCTTGACGTCCAATATTGGTCCTAGGAGCTAGGAAAAGTGTGTTTGACCAGGGTTATGATTAAGGTGGTGAAAGTGTTTGCCTGTACAGTTAATAATGTACATGATTAGTAAAGATTAGGAGATAACAATTATCTTTAGTATAAATACAACAGCATTAGCTATCATATCCGTAGATTTTGAAAAATCACACCCGGACAACAGGTTCAATTACCATGGCCAGGTGTCTTTTTTTTTAAATCGTCAGATTGTGATTAAAAGTTTGCTGATAAACCCTAGACCTAGTGACATTCAGGAAGAGCTTCTGGAAATGGAATTTCCCATGAAGTCCATCACAAACATTCTCTCAATGGAAACAAGAGAGGAGATCATAGAGAAGCTGAACATTTCTTGTTTCTATGCTTACTGGCAAGCAAACAATTTTTTACCCATTAAATTCTTAATTTTTTTACATCCATTACTGTTTCCAGCCTATGTTCTGGGTCAGTTTTTTATTCAAGTCATATATTTTTCCACTACCAGATGGCTAGGCCTGTCGTAGATTCATACGCCTTATATTTTATCTTAAGACTAGGACAGTCAAAACATCCAGTCCCCAGAAGTTAATTTATCAGTGTGAAAGGGTAAACCCATACGTTCATCAATGATATATTTCCGGCCATGCCGGGAATCAAACCTGGCAGATACACTAACGAGTGAGTTAAGGTGTCGGACCCATTAAAATCATAGTAAATTTTAAAAAAATATATATATATATATATATATATATATATATGATAGAAATATATTGTTGTAACCATTCTAAAAAAAAAATGTGTGTGTAATATCCTATGTTTTTTTAATTTTATTTTCATTATAACCATTCTAAAAAAAAAATGTGTGTGTAATATCCTATGTTTTTTTTATTTTATTTTCATTGTGAGTGGTCAACAATTTTTACTATCTATATTTCAAGTAATTAATATATTAAAATCCAGGTAATAATAATATATCACAAAATTTATTTTAAAGTAATTTTATAAATATTATTTGATTAGCTGAATTTAAGTTCAGTTGAAACGCTTACTTAGCCTGGAAACTCCCATCGTCCGGCATGTTTTGAATCTGCTGTCATTAGTTTGAGGGGTGGCCACCAGGACGATGCTTTTAGCAGTACAAAGGTCCAGAAGTTGTTTTATCTACAGAAGTGTTTTGGTTATACATTCTTGTTTTGGATTGGATACCTTCTGGTTGTATTTTATCTAGAGTTGGGTAAAATCAATTATTTTACGAATCTCAATCCAAATCTCCAATTTACCTTTGAATCTTGAATCCCAAATTTGAAACCAAACCTTGAAATAAATTATGATCATAAGAGGAAATATAAATATAATAGAATAATAGTAAATACAAATTGTTACTATATGTTAACATTCTTTCTTTTAATCCATTCACTATTACAGTCATACATTCAGTTAAGTGTTAATTTATTGGTCTGGGGCTTGGTTGTTAAGTTAATCATATAGGTATAAGCAATATAAGAGTCTCGAATCCTTAAATCTGGAATATCCTTAAGGATTCAAGGAGTTGAGGGTCCCATCCCTAATTTTATCCTTTAATTATGTCTTCCAAATGATCAGAGCTGTGACAAGTAATGTATTAATTTAAGGGGTGTATAAAGGGTTATTAGGAGGTGAATTCTGTGGTTTGATATTTTATCTGGTTCGGTAGTTGTCAGGTCCAAGGGTGCCAGACTTAAGAGTTTCAACTGTATTAAGGTAAATAAATATTTAAACAATTCAGTATTTATAATATAGTTTTGAAAATCATCATCCTCATTCTATTTCTCCAGAGGTCTGTAGCTCACAAAGTGTTGACCATGAAATATACCCTCTAGTGATATCTCTCACTATCTGCCTCCCTTGTTGGATTTTTTTGCCAGTACATTTACCCCACCTGCCATTCATTAAAGAGTATATAATAAAAAGCTGTTAGTGTTTATCTAAGCATCGAGGTATTGGGAGTAAGACATCGAACAAAGGATCAAAGAACAAGGCTGTCTGCCACTGTCAGTATAACAATAGTCTCTATAGAAGGGGAAAGTTGCCACAATCATACCCCCTAAAGGATTTTTTTATGAAATATTTGTCAAACCTAAAAATTGTCCATACCATCATTCAATAATCACTTTAAGCTTTACCAGAAAATTTTTTGTAAGCAATTTTTTTAAATAATATGGGAGTGAAAGATTGTTTCCCAAACCCTTATATTCGATAGGATTTTAACAACCAGTTTCATAAATTGTAGCTTTGGTTCCAAAATCGTACTTGTTTATTTATAGTACGTAATGTGATCTAACTTATTTAGGCAGAAGTCCTCGCGATGATTTGACTTTTCTTTATTGTTAGTTTTAGGGCTATTTTCATTTTCACCCTCATTAGGTTCATGCCTTAGATCGTCTAGATGTGTGAGAGCGCCACTGGGTGCGAAATCACTATCACTGAAATCGTTGAGGTTTATTGGCCATATACCTGTAGCCCTAAGGCCGGTTGCTGCTTTCTTATATGCTTCGCTTAATAAATACATTACAATTCCTTGAGGAACAGGTTTTTATCTGTGGGAAATAAGCCATTACCTCACAGCTTGATCATAATATTTACCCATTGGTGCGAAAATAGCAATATCAAGGGGCTGTAATGAAGCTGCAGCATGAAGACACCATTTTATTTGGCTGTTTCTAGGGCCTACAGATTTTAAGAATGTGTGGTATGGCCATCCAGAAGCACTCTTTTATCTTTGGTTGGTTTAACTGAAGCAATAAAATGTTTTAGGCACTTTACAAACAGTTAGCTGTTAATAAAGCCGGTTTCAGATATTGTCACTAAGCTGCCTGCTGGAGCTCCATTTTATAATAATGGAAACATTCTTAGTCTCTTAAATATAATCATTGGGGGGATGTCCATTCCTGATGCACTAACATATGCAACAATATTTGTATTAGTACCCCTTTCTCCACCTACAATAACTCTTACTTGCTTCATCCCTTTTGGAGAAATAGGCCTGTCATTTCTTTTCTGCGCAGTAGAAAATCCTGATTTACCTGCGTTAAAAATTCCAGTTTCATCAAAAATATTTCCTTTGCATATCTGCTCAAGTAAATAAAAAACTGGTTAACACTCTCCCTGTTAAAACCTTTAGCTTGAGCCATTGAAGTTGATTCGGGTTGCTTTAGTGATAGCCCTGGATGTCTTTTCATGAAAGAATATTATTTCTTGCCAGCCATTTCAGATTCTTGATTAAATATGTGCCGGTAACCAGGTTTTTTTAACAACTTGATAAGCCAGCTCATAAACTTCTGTAAGTGTCATACCAATTTTTTTTTCGAAAGTTTGATTAAGTGGTCAGATATTTCATTTTTTACATCTATTGGTAAAGGAGGAAGACGACCATTTAGACCTACTCCAGTACCTGCTGCCATTCTCTTTACTTTTTCATCAAGATGGTGCTTCAGAGTAGGTTTGGGAATTTTATAAAATTCTGAGTGTAAAATCCATGCTTTCACTTCTTGTTGCATGCAATGCTTTTTCCATGTAAATTGAAGACCAGAGTCCATACTTCCGTTTCGACATCCTGGGAAAAAAATACATTTTTAACTAGACGCCAAAATCATACCGGTGCGATTTTGGAACAAAGAAAGACTACAATTTAGGAACCCTGTAGTTAAAATATAGTAAAATAAACATTCTAACCTTAAAAACAGTGAAAGTAACATAAAAAAGTATTCCTTTGCATTAAAACATTATTTCCTTAACAAAGAAGCAGGAAAATAGCATCAGCTTACCTCAAACTAAACAAAGTGATTCCTTTCATGTCCTAACTATATAACAACCCCGCGGTAAACTGAGGAAAGAGGGATATATAATTTAAATTATAACTGAACCGCTAGATAGCAGAAACCTTCACCTACTTTTCCACTTAAGTGCAAATCAAATCATCAGAGCAAACAATCTGCAGTTAGGTGACTAAACATTGGCTTGAACCAAATGTGTCCGTCTGTCAATGATCAAATTAGTAATCAGTATCAGCCTAATCCTAAGTTTTTATATTAAATTATGAATTTTCCCCACAAAGTACTGTATTGGCCCAAATATAGTATGAAGTTTTTCTACTAAGAATGTCCTTTCGAAATTGTGCTTGTATTATATTAGCAGCCACCAAATATGTTTCACTGGAAAAAGACGTCAGATTCCTACAGGGGTCTATTTTGGAGAATTCTGTAACTGTACTGGCCAGCCAGCAGGAATCGGTGGGTGCACATGCACACAGCTAATAATAAACTCAAGGTCAAAAACAAAGTGCGAAACCAGTATGATTGTGGGAACTATGACGCCTATGTGCATTTAATAATTAACTCATGATGAAAATGAAGAACGAGGGAGGGAGGATTTCCAGCCTTCAATGAAACTCTACTGGTATTCAGCAGGTTGATGCTTTTTGGTCAAAGAATCTGTGCTGTGTTTCTGATATTAAAAAACCACCTATGGCAAATCCGCAAGTGAGTGATAGTGTTGAAAAGAAGGGTTCTTCGACCATTCAAGTAAACAAGGGAATGAGAAGAAGCTATGATATAAATTTTAACTCAACAGCAATAAGCAAGGCGCAAAAAACAAATATTGTGGAAGCTGCTAACAAGTTTGGTGTTTTAGAGGCTAATATTTTAACTATGAGAAAAAAATTAAAATTTTAGGAGTGCCTGCACATCAAGAAAAACATTCAGAGGGCCTATTAAAACTGTATCGAATTTGTTAAAATTTTTAACTCATAGTATATTCAAGACCTTTCATTTTTCATATAGAGCACCATCAAAAAATATTAGGGTCCGTATTATGCAAAGCCATAATATATTCAGGCTAATCTGGTAGTAAATTAAACATCAGGAGTCTGTTAGGTTTGTCCTATAATGATGTAATAAATCATTGGTAAATATCACAATAACTGTTTAAAAAAATATTTCTCCTAGAGTTGGATTTTTTTTTCAAACCTCAAATCTAATAAAATGGTGACAAAATATCTTTAAGCATTCGAGGATTCAAATAGCCCATATTTATATAAAAAAAAGTTTTATAAGTCTAATTTATATTTAATACAGTATTTTCACTTTAACTAGATTGATGTGGGTACACAATCTAAATGTCAACTTAATTTATTCTGGTTTGCCAGTGAAAGATAGGTTGGAGTTTGAATACCTAAATGGTTTCTTAATCGACCTTCATGGAAATGTGGGTACATTTCCTCTAAACCCAACCTTTTCATCCCTATTTTGTTAGAATGATAAATATATATTTATGCATATAGCCATAACAGGTAGTGAAACTTAGTTAAAAAAAATAAATGTAAGGTCAAACATTTTTAAAAGATTTACGAATTCAAATTTGTATTCAAGTTTTGAATGAAAATTTAAGATCTATATTCAAAAAATATCCATCTCTTGTGAAACTGTATATGTTGAATTGAAATCGAGAAAAACAAGAATTGTGACATCTTTAACTTAAATATACTTTACATGAAAAAATTATGTAAAATACACACACAAATTACATGCATAATTCCATTATTGGGTTGCAAATTTCTGTGACTTCAATGATTACCGTTAACTTTTAATCCCCAAGATACTGATTAAACGCACCAAACAACACTCTCGAGACAGATACACATATTTTTGAAATGATGCTGCACATAATCCTTATATATTTGATAAAAAGGGCACAATTGTCATTATGAACTAAGCTGGTATGTATTCAGTTATTCTAAGCTTTTAATAAATAATTTTATTCTAATTAGTCATACTTACTTCCCTGTAAAAAAGGGAAATTAAGTTAAAATATCTTGTGTTGTAATAAAAACATTGTTTGGGTTATAACAACATTACTCAATAAACATTTTCATAAGACTGTAGTAAATTAATCTGTATGTAAGTGAAATACACAAATGCAAATCTGAGGTTAAGGTTATGTCTTTAAATTTGTGCATTTTTTTTAGTAAACCTAGGCACTGACTTTGAGAGCCTCAATGGCAGCTCTCCACTATTTGGCCCTCCTGGGCGGAGGGACAGGACTGTCTGGGGGTGTAATAGAGATAGTGTCTGTCTTGATCACCAGGGACTTTCGAGCTGTTGTCTTGAAGGAGAGTTTCTTCAGCGGTCGCGGGGAGATACCGTGTAGGCCGTCCGTGGCAGCAGACTCTGCGCCTGAACAACACAGACATGAGGGAATGTTAGCTCATACACAAGAAAGGGTTGTTAAGAGCAAAACCATATTTGTCTTAGATTCAATCCCCAAGTTCCTTGTGTGATTAAATAAATGTTACATTATGACACCAAGTTTTTAAATAAGACATTGAAATATAGGTATATTTAATACGGGCATTTGACATACACCAATATTCATAAAACAAATGTGTTGAAAAGTGACACTTGAACACAGGTCTAGAGTTTAATTCTCGTGTCCAGGTTCCATTTTTTAATATATGTTTACATGGCTTGAGGTTTTACTCAAATTCATGACTTTGTCAATTTGAAGTTGACAATGACGTCCAGACACAATTGTGACTTAGGTTATTTTAGTTTACATATTTTAACACACGGGTTATCTAAAATTGACCCACATTAGTGCATATAGAGGATGATGGGATAACAACAATGATGAATCAAATGTGTAAAACCACAACCCGGTGCACCTGGACTTGATTCAAACTTTGACCTATTATGAGCCAGAATTAGTGAACACTGGAGGGTTTCCTAAAGTTTCTTATCATCATGATCACAGTCATCATGAAGACGTTCTAACCCCATTTTCCCGTGTGTGGTCAGTTCACTCTCATGGATAGTATTACAATCTTGTCCTCATTCTTTTAAGATTTCTTTACTTGCTCTATCCATTGATCCATGGTCTTCCATCCGATCTCATCCCATTTATATCCATCTCAGAGTAAGTAATGTCTTGTTTCTAGCACAATTCGTTTTGGCCTGGCATCCGTCATATTGGTCCCACTACTTTTCTAGTCTCTTTTAGTTCTTTTTTACATTGACAGCTGCAAAAACAGGTCTTGCTGCATGAATGTATGAAAGTCGAGCTAGTAACTGTCAAACGAAATTCATCTTATGTCATTTCTAATACATGTTCTGGTTTGGTTTTTATTAGAGATGGGTTGATTCCTATATTTATTAGGTATGAATCTTACTTTCTTTCAAATGTTGGACCCAAATTGGAATCCTAAAACCTATAGCTAGTTAAAATTTTGTTTAAATTAAAAATAAATAATGCTAAAATATTCACTTTAAAATAGGCCACACTTTCTTTTACCAAAAAATAGCTTTTATAAAACGTTAGCTCAGTCTACATCTACTAATGTGCATCAAATGTACCTTTGAGGACTGACTGTAGTTATATAAAAATAGTTTATGATCCATAAGCCATAACTTCAAAACGTGTTTTAAAAATAGATGAACATTGACCCTCTAAAAATAAATTTGAGCCAATATGATTGATTGCATGAAAAGTCGAACCTTCTTTTGCTGCTATGATGACTTTTCATACATGTTTTTAAAGACTTTTTGTTAGTGTGTGTTGGTCACTACTTTTTTTTGTTGTGACAAGAATTTAGCGTATTTGTTTACTAAGTTTGGAATTTTAGAGGTTGCAGATCATTATTAAAAAAACTCTAGGTCAATGATTAAGACATAGATATAACAACAAATTAATAATCATAGTAGAAAGACGTGTAAATTATATGAACATAAGGAAAGCTAAAGGAGATGGGGTGCATTTGATTACTTGCGATGTGGATTAATTTTTCAGACAAAAACAATTTTTTCCCTATCAAAATGACCCATAGTGTGTGGCTTATATTTGGGGGCAGATTATTTTCAGGTCAATAAAGTATACTTTTAAAAAATCGTTGAATGATTTGGTGTCACTGAGAGTGGTTTTAATTTATTTATTTTTACACCTATGAGTTGTAAAGAACAAAGAGGACACTTTATTTGAGTAAATTAATTGTTTTATACAATTTTTTTTAGTCAAAAGAAGCTTAAGTGTCATGTTTTTCATTAAATAAATATTACCAGTAACATAAAAGTGAATGATTTGTTCAAGTCAAGGACTTCATATTTGGATTAAGATATTTGTATAGTGTTTTTGAATCTTGAATTTCTTGACAATAATATCATTATAGCAAGCATTTTATCTTTGTTTTTTTTGTTGGAATTATCTTGACTGATTACATCAAGGTTATATCTGATAAGCTATAACATAGTGGAATCAGGCAAGGTAGCAGTCATACCTTCCCAGATTATGGCCCTATTTTATTAACTTCACAATAATGGAACAAAACAAGGTAATAATTACACAAATATTTAGTTGAGTATTCAAATGCTTAAATTAAGAATATATTTAAATGAAGTAAGCCACATGCAGACAGTAATTTAATATTAGCTAGAAGTAATAACACAAAAATCAACATGCAAGCATAGACTACAAAGTGAAGCACATAAATATATAATGTAGCACCACAAAATTTCAAAACTTAACCAAAACAGGGAGTTATCAACTCTGGGAACATTTAAGAAGAAATAATGAAAATAAAAATTATATTTTAATTTTCAGTCAAACATGGTAAAAATAATTACAAAAAATTACTGTAAAAATTTAGTTGCTTTAAGAAAGGCATTCATTGGAGAGCAGTCAACTATTACTAAGTTTGTGAAATTAAGATAAAGCATTCCAAATACTCAATTATTTAAATAAATTCAAGGGTATGTTTGTTTGTATGGCTCTCCAATAGTCTAAATTTAGCTTGTTTTAGGTTCAGGTTTCTGGCCTTTGAATTGGTGGAATACTATTTTGTGACCTGAAGAATATATAGCTAAAAAAAAACACAACAAAAAACCTAAATACCCCAGCCAGTTAATCAACTATATGGTGGAAGGGATCTAGGTATTTTCAAATTTTGGACATATATAGGAAACTAAATCAAACCCCCTTATATTAGTAGCTGGTCAAGTCTTGTAGAGATGGATCTTTAAAATTGTCCCTCTTATGTTAAAAGCAGAATAAATTAAAAGCCTTAAAATTGTTCCAGATAATAATAGAAAAATTCATAAATAACAAAGAAGTGTCCTTTAATAATGTTAGTTTGCCTAAAATGTACAAGCATGCTATTTAATTAAGCGAAAAATAAAACTTGGATACAGGAATAAAACGGGTTCTGTTGGGTTTGTGCACCAATTATCTCCCACTGGAGCCATCCTTGTATCCAAGACTTCTTTTCATGCGTTAGCCTTGAATATGATACAAACCAGGATGACTCAGGGGTTGATCACCGACTCACGACACCAAAAGGTCATGGGTTTGAACTCTGTCTTTGGTTAGTCATTTTTCAGTTAGTTGAGTATGATATTAGTTTATGGGTATAGCATTAATGATAGATAAAAATTAAGCATGGTGTTGTTCTGTAGGACGCCCACCTCTACTGCGGGTCTCAGAGCCCCCAAGGGGCCCCCCTCTGAAGGGGAAGCGGTGATGGTGGTGAGAGTCGAGGAGGGCGGCCGCCAGCGTGGAGCTCGGGGCGGGAGGGCAGTTAGGCTCAGGGCAGCGGGAAGCTAGAGATGTGCCTGTAAACACCCCCTCCTAAATTACCCTGCTACATAGGGTTCCAAGTCCAACACCAGCATTGACCAGCTAAATCTCCCACAGAAAGAATAACTTTTAACACCTTCTTAATCTGATTTAAGGCATTTAAAACCATGTAAAATAAAATATGAACTAAATTGCCTTAAACACTCGAATGAAAAAAATTAGTGAACACATTCAAAACAATTAGTAAATATTAGAAAATGTAGTATGTGCAGAGCTTCGAACAAAATAACACTGTCAAAAATTATTGATAAACTTTACTAATAAAAATATAGACAGCTAATATATTCAATTTTTGCAATAGTGAACGGTTATATATACATTAAAAATCAATGTTCATATGAAATAATCTAGGGCTGGGTCTATCAGCCCTTTTGCTGATTTTGCTGATCACTGAAGTCAATCATTTGGTTTATTATCTTCACAATATTACAAAGGTTGACCTTGGTGGTCTTGGGTTAAAGTGCTCGCCTCAGGATCCAATGTTAGTGGGTTCAAATCCAGCTGGGGTTGGTGGATTTTTCTAGGGAGATAAAAATCCATAACACAACTTCCTTCAGAGTGGAAGTAAAGCTGTTGGTCCCATGTAGATTGTGGCATGTAAAAGAACCCTGGAAGGTAAGTGAAAATACTTTTCCCAGCAAAATTGGTCGGCCCTTTTGCTCTTGCTCTTAGAATTCTCGTGTACTGATACAATTGGTTCAGGAAGTACATGTTAAATACCTCAAATAAATTAAAATAATATTACAAAGATAATGTGCAAAATGATACACATACATTTTTGAATATAAATAATTTTTTGTTCACTAAATTCTAGGTAAAATTATTTAAAAACATAAGAAATCATAGCAAAAAACTTGAATATAATGTGGCATATATTTAAAAATGGGGGAGCTGGAAGTATAAGGTAGATAAGTGTTTTAGAATTCTTTGATATAAATTCAAAATTTTCAACTGTGAGCATAAATTATTAATAGGGACACTTGAAACATTTTGAGACAACTTTTTGTGAACATTTACTAATCACATTAAAATGAAGATATACATATTTTTAAAGTTCATTGTAGCATTTTTAAATGTATTTTACACATGAAAATATAACGAAATTAGATCTTTTCGTGAAATTAACTAATTGGTATTTTATTCAAGAATAATGGTACATTAGGTTGAATTTAGTGAAAATTAACAATATAAAAACTATTCATATTTTTTTAAAGTTGGAGATGTTATTATTTGCCTTTTTTACCTGAAATTACCAGAAAAATAAAGATTACCAAGTGTACTATAGCAATTTTTTTCTTAACATTCCTGTAGCTAATCAAAGTTCCCAATCCAAAAAAATGATTTGTCTCTACTAAAGAGAATTAAAAAGTAAAATGTGTGTTTGAGCTGGCTTTTATGAGATTCAAATTGTGACCCAAGGCAAATATTTAAAATTTAAGAATTAGAAATTTAGCTCTAATATTTTGGCCACAGCATATCACCTAAGTTGGAGCTGAATTTTTTTACAATTTTTAGCCAGAAATAGCATTTAATTTACAGACTTTTAATACTAAAATACAACTTTTTATTTAGCGAAATACAATTTTATTTAATACAAATTATTAATAGATTATATATATATATATATATATATATATATATTTAAACTAACACAAAGTTATTCAAAGGCTCAGGATTCTGTTTGTTTTCATCTTGTCCATGAAGAGTAGCTAATATTATTACTTTTTCGTTTTGACTTTTTTTTTTTGTACTGTCACTTCTTAAACCTACCCTTGCATTCTCTTGTATGTTGCTCACATAGTGTTGAGCTTGTATTAAATTTTGAAAATGACTCATGGAAGATGGATAAAAACATATAAAAGGAACAAACACAATATGGCTTTTACAGTGAAAAAAGTAAAAGCCATATATTGTGTTTGTTCCTTTTATATGTTTTTATCCACCTTTCCTGTATCTTCATCCAAATATAATACAATTACCTCATAAAGCTGAACTTGTCATCTTCTTTATATCATTTTCTCTCCCTCCCTCTTTCTATTTCACTGTCTCACTTGCAAATCACCAAAGATGAGTCACCAAAAACTGTCCTTTCAAATATTTGTTTCTCCTTAATCAGTAAACAACCCCCACACCCCTTTTTTTCCTTTCCACCCTACAATCTCTTTCCTGTCTGTTGAATGGCGATCAATCATCATAATCATCGACTTGACTATTATTATTATTATTATTTTTAGCACCGCATCCTACTACCTGTTCGGATTATACGCACTTCCCCTAATGTGTAATGGTAGGGTGATTGTGAGATGAAATGGAGGACCTACAGTTTAACGTGGAATCCAAACCACGGTGGAGGCTTGGCATTCCCCACATTCACAAGATGTCTTGTCAGAGGTGAAGGAAGGGTTTGGCAATCAGATAAATCTGTGCCGGGACTGAGGATTGAACTTCAGACCCACAGCACAAAAGTCCGACACCTTACCCCTAGACCCCCAGGTCACCGAAATCAGCTAAACTGATTGTGCCCTAATCAGATGATGATTGGATTAACCCAGTCCTAAAATAAGCTAAACTAATAAAATTGAATGTTGTAATAGTAACTAGATTTAACAAACTAGAATGGAATCTTACAACCAATTCCGCAGTAAAAACATTTCTAGGTGATTTAAATAAACAAAATATTTTTATTCAAAGCATACAAAACTAACCATAAATATTTGAACTTCGACTTGGCTTCGAGAATATTTTATATATTAGATCCAAGTTCGCTTCGAATCGAAAATACAAACTTTGCACACCTTTGGACAAGATTTAAATCTCGACCCCTGGTCACCGGCAATCCAGTCCATTGAGAGACTGTGTGATTGATTTGGGTAAGTGAAATACTGACAAATGAACATGGACCTAGGCTTTATCAAACGTGTTGATTGGGATTCAAAATGATAGAAGCCCAGCTAGTCTTTATGGGACTTCTCTACTTGTAAAAATCATCAGAGTTGATTTTTTTTAAATGTTTTCGTGATTATTTCTTTTTACTTTTTATTTCATTGCCGGCAAATTGTAATTGTATTCAAAGTGACTTTAATACTCTTGTGGTCTCGTGGAGATCAAACAAGGTTATTTTTCTACTTTTTTTGGGTGCAATTTATAATTTTTAGTAATTTTTGTACAAATAATAAGAATACAAAACAAACACAAATAACATAATTTTAAAGTATAGTTGAATATATAAAAGAAGAACTAAATTGTATATGCTGAGGAAATGGGAATCGAAACGCTTGAGTTTAAATTTAAGAATCAGAATCATACTAAATAGGAATTGTGACATCTATAACTAAAACAACATAATATTTACACAAACAAATACTATTCTTTAAAAAAGTTCCCAGGTGTGTTCTAGTATATTTTCAAGACCAGTGAACTCCTAAAAAGGTAAGCTTGGCTCATATCCTTTTAACTCCCAATTAAAATTTTGCATAAAACAAACACACACACACACAAGCAACAATAAGCAGAGCACAATTATTGCAAATTATATGTGAAGAAAAAAGCCCCTTGAATTAAACAAAATTATTTGGAGAAACTGAACTTGCTATCAATAAATAGGCTCCCAATTAAGTGTTTAGAGATGCCAAACACAGTTGTAAAAGACTCCTTTTCAATTCTGGGTGGTGTTGACTAAGATATTAACTCAGTGTAGTTCAATATCATAGCTCAGTCAGTAGCATGTCTGTCCACTGAACTGAGAGTCCAGGGTTTGATTCCTGACATGGCCGAAAAATGTATCATTAGTGAAATGTGGGTTTCATCTTTCACAGTAATAAGTTAATGGCTGGAGGCTGGGTGTCTGTTCTAGATTTAAGTTAATTTATAAGTCGTGTGCATGATAACATAATTAGTCAGTTCAGAGAGTGCATGATAAATACTTCAAATCAATTAAAAATAAAACTCACTGCATATATCTTTGTCCTATCTCATTAGTAAATATCTAAAAGTTTGAGCTGGGCATGGAGAAATATATGAATTGTCATTGTTCAATTAAAACGTAGTTAATTACAACTATTACTAGTGTGGATATAAAATTGAAATTTCCAAGACCAGCCAAATATCAGAGTACCTCTAATTTATAGATATATATTTAACCCATGTGTTATTAGTAGACACATGTAAAAGTGAGGTTATTTTTAGGGGGGAAATGATGTTATTAGTTACGTAAATACAAATCAAATCAGTATTCATTAGGAAAAAACTGGGATATAATTGTCTAAATTTTTCATTCATATTGTGTATTTAACTATTTATTAATATATTTGGAGAGACAGACATCAAATATAAATACGCACGAAACATTTCACGCTTATTAATGTCAAACATGATATCACAATATCACTCATTACCTTCCAGTTTTACAAATAGCAATATCAGAATAATGGATTATCAATTTATGTTTGGACCAAACAATAATAACATCGAAACATGTAGTCATAAAAGACTAAACAACTATCAAATAAGGCGAAGGGAATAAAAATAAAGAAAATATCACTTTGCCAAATATGAACGCCTGTAGCAAGGGTCATATCTTAATGTCCATGCTTGGACCTAACAAGACATATTTAAAAAAACTGAAAACAAAGAATCAATCTACTGAAATCAAAATGTATGTATTGACATGTGTAAAAGTTGAAATCATGATTTTTTAATGCTAATCTAAAAAAAAACCTAAATTCATGAAGATACTTGTATATCCTGTGATCCCTTTTATACCTTTAAAATCAGCAAAACCGGGTACTATCAATACAAACAGAAGCCCTGGCATAGCGCTATCACCAGTGTTACCACATTGAAAAGTATATTGGATGTCGTGGTATTTGCCCTAATTACAAAGAAATTGTGTTTATGTATTTAAAAAAAAACTTAAATTAGTGTTATTCGCATGAAAACAGTAGAATTAGTGTAAAAATTTGCTTTATCACCAATTTTAATATTGCAAGTGCCTAGTTATTAGTCTAGACATTTCAACATGTCTTTGTTAGTGTAGAGAATAGTTAGGATGGAGAATGTAGGCTTGGTACCTGAAGATCGAATAGGCCCGGGGTAAAAGGGCGAGACAGGTTGAACTGGAGCGTACACCTGGGCGGCAAATTCTTCAAACGTCGTGGCATCTTTGTGATTGCGCACCACTGTCTCCAAGGACTTGGCCCTCTCCTCATAGCTGGGCAGACGAATAAAAGGTTAGTGCATTTTTATACATTCAATTGACATGCAATTTATAAACAAAGCTATAGGCTATCCAGCATGGGTGTGGTGGTAACTGAAAGCTAGAAAAGGATTTTTACTGCAAACTTTGGTTGAAAGTCACCAGTGTTAACTAAGGATGTGCTCGAAGGCATTTTTAACTTTGAGTTGAGTTCAAATTGAGTTTGAATGAAAAAAATAAAGAAAAATATTTGTACTAGAAATATTTCAAGTAGAATTTCTATAATAGATCCATGCATAAGCCATGGATAGTTACAAACATATTTTTTTTAGAGTTAAAAGTGTTTGTGAAAACATTAATAATCACATAAATTTGAATTTGAAAATAAATTTAATATAATTGTACACTTTTTTTAACTCAACAAAAGAAAATTTTCTCAGAAATCGATACATCGCAAGAATCGAATATATTTGTTTTCTACGCGAAAATAGATAATGGATATATAAGAAGATAATAAAACAACTTAGGTATTATTGAGTTTACTATTTCCAAAGTATTTTTAGTTGTTAAAGATGTTTTAATCTTTATTAAAAATATCCGTCTGTATTTTTATTTTTGCTATCTTAATACCATAAAATATCCTTAATGATGATTAAAGTTGATCAAAGGATAACTAGTCCTAATCTGTTTATTTCACATGTTATTTTTATAAACTTAACTCATTCTAACAACACTTTTAAAAATAACTAAAAGACACTCAAATTTTAATTTATTTTATTTTTAAACATTAATAAGAGTCTAGATTGTTTAAATTGGCTGGATTTTAACCTGTATTTTGTGAGAGGTGGTTGGGGTTGATTAAAATTGAAAGCACAATTGAAATAAATCTNAAATTTTGATTGGTTTGATTTTTAAACATTAATATGAGTCTAGATTGTTTAATTTGGCTGGATTTTAACCTGTATTTTGCGAGGGGGGTGGTTGGGGTTGATTAAAATTGAAAGTACAATTGAAATAAATCTCAATTCACAGTTTAGGCTTATATTGTGTAATGTAGGTCTATTTGTAAATAGTTAAAATTTAAAACGATTTGCTAGGATTCGGATTCGGATTCGGATTCGAGATTCGAAAATAAAATGTAGATTCGGATTTGAGAAATAGTGGATTCGACCCATCTCTAGTTTTAAGCATCGTCAACTTCGATTTCGATAGTATTCCTAAACATTTTCACCTATATAACTTTTTTTTAAATATTTTTTCACTTAAGAAAATTAATTTAATAGATATTGTGAAATGATTAAAGAATATTATAACTTTCAAGGTTATTTCTGCTTCTCATATTTCTTATTGTAGGCCTACTATTGATTGTAAATGTTATTTTTGTTTGGTTGCATCTTGTTATATAATTTGTTTAAATAGCCAAATTTAATAGTTTCCATATTTTGTGACAAATGGATAAAAATTAAGCATTTTTCACAATAAGAGGATTCATTCAATTTTAAGTTGAATGGTATCAAATAGGGTATTGGAGATGAAATGATAGTATCGAGCATAGTATCGGAATCAAGAAAAGTAGGTATCGACCCATCACTATTTAGAACCAATTATATTTATAGGATGTACTTAACCAGGCCTCAGACCAGTAGTTTTTTTTAAGTACCACTTCTTACTACCCGTTTGGGTTATACACTTATGCACTAATTATATTATTATATTAGCACCGCGTCTTACTACCCGTTCGGGTTATACGCATATGTACTAATTGTATGCCTCAAAGTTCACAATTAAAACAAGACAAAACATATAATTATGTAATGAACAGGGTATATCATCAGATGAGAATAAAACACAAACTGGACTATGTCAGCATGGCTAGAACATGGTCACTCGGATACTGTTGTTGCCTGGTTTTGTGTCCATGTCAGCATGGCTAGAACATGGTCACTCGGATACTGTTGTTGCCTGGTTTTGTGTCCATGTCATCATGGCTAGAACATGGTCACTCGGATACTGTTGTTGCCTGGTTTTGTGTCCAGTCATACTTATATGTTGACTCTTGATAGATGGATGGATGGTTATATTTATATTATATTTAATTATTGAATTATTAAATTAAATTATGTTTAATTATCAGCTATTATTGTTTGTAAACACATGACTGACTGGTGTGAGTAGGCCTGCTTGGAAGAAAAGGAGAGAAGGTTATCTAAGGTTGAGACCAGGGGTATGCCTGGGTTTGGTTATATATTGGTTAGCAAGTTCCCACGTACGAAGCTAAGAAACAGTGCAACTATTGGGGAGGGCTCGTATAACTCTATTACTATATCATGAGTCAAAATCAGCATTGTATTTGGGTATGAAGTGCTACTGGTTTGTCAGGGTTGTGTTGGTTGGTATAAAAACGGTGACCATTCATTGGTTGTCTGAGTGTTCCTGTGGTGAGGCCAATATTTTCATCAATGCAGTAGTTGCATTGTAGTTGGTAAATGAGATATTCTTTAGAGCAGTCATGGTGGCCTTTCATGGAGTATTCCATTTGTGTGTACAAATGCACACAATACACTCGTGTATTCCCAGCCTAAGTAGAAATTGGTATGACTTCAATATAATGGTGGTTAAACCATGTGAAATGGAAAAGAGCGCAATCCACCCCCTGAAGTTTCACGAGTCTCGAAGATATAGAAGAACTCACATCCTTAATATGTAATACAAATAAGCACTTTAAATATGAAATGTGAATGTATGTTTATCTTTCAAAACCAGTACAAACTGCTAGCACATAATTATAAATATCTAACTGAGGTTTCCTACCGTCCATAGCTGTATTATGTTTATTAATTTGTTTTGTTCCAGCACTTGGTTTGGATATAGTGACCCCTGAGAGCCTGTTTGGCTATGAGACAACTACTAAAGACTTGGCTGGAATATTGTCATTGCCAGGAGAGAGGGTGGTTATACCAGATACTTCTCAGTTTCTACAACCTTCTATAGAGGTGAGTCGTCCCTCTATCAGGGCTGCCACCCGTCTGGAAAACAGGGAAATGTCAGGAAATTTCGTTTGACCTGGAAAAATCAGGGAATTTCTAAAATTTCCAAAAAATGACCTTAATTTTAATTTATCGAGTCAAATTTTCTAAAGTATTAAACCATTTTGCTAACAACCTATTTTTCATTAATGTTTTTCCGCATAGTAATTAATTAAAATTGCAATCGTAATTTATGAACTTCACAGTGAAGGCTATTGCTATAATGTGGCATTACGTAATCCATGAACATATGCACCGTGGTCACCGTTCTAGTTGTGAGAAAGCATCTGCACAGCCTTAGTGACCAAACGGTGCTTTATCATTATTTTCTATATCATTGTAACTTAATTTAAAAAAAATAATGTTTTAATTAATTATTATGTTATGCCGTTATAGCAAAATTGTTTATTTAACACATCACAAGCGTTGCAAATTTGCTTTTTCAGTTTAGTGACCCTTTGTTCATGCTCAAATACAGATCTCTTTTAGTGTTTCTCAATTATAAAATGACGTGCTTACAGTATTTGTTTTGAAGTACAAAGCACTACCTCTCAACCACCCACTATTTACAACAAGAAATAAAATGTTGTAAAGGTGTGAAAAGCAGTGCATCCATACTGCAGAAACAAGCTTCAAATAAATAAGTAAAAAATACATTTATTTGTTCATGTTGGGCTCAGGCCCCAAAGTTTCTTTATCTTTAGTAAATGTGGCTATCATTAACTATGGAGTTGGGGCATAGACTACTTGCATTACATGTAATAACAGGAAGGTTAAGGTTTGAATCCTGGTTGGGTACACTTTGGTGGTTTAACCATTCTCTCTGTGCTAGTGTGTGTGCATCTATTCTACTCTACCTTTTCATTCCTGCCACATGATATTGCGTTGTTGGAACTATTATATTTTTGTCTGGAAAACCTGGAAATGTCAGGGGATTTGAATGTTATAAATTAGTGGCAACCCTGCTCTATGCAGGTGAGTCGTCCCTTTATACATGTCACTCATCCCTCTATACAGGTCTCCAACATAAGGAATCTCTGAGTGCGGGTCTCTATATTGTAACTTCGTGAGAGCACCAATATATCTGCAAAACACATGAGGATGAGTGTCATATGAGCACATTCCTGGCTGCTTAGGAACAATAGATCAAGATGAATTGGGTCTATCACCAGTCAAACTCGCATTGGTTGTTTAATGGTCTAACATGTCACTTTTGCAATAGACTGGATGGCAGATCTGTGTTCAAAGCCTGGCTATGTTTAATGTGGGTGTTTTTCCTAAATTGTATGCCTCCCTCTTTCCATGAAAAAATAGATACATGTTGTCAATATTTTATCTTCCCCATCCCCTCTCCATTAGCTTAATTAATGTAGGTGTATAGCCCGAACGAGTACTTGGACACGGTGAAAAAGATAGACAAATTGTTGTTGTTTACATTGCACACATTGTTGTTTGTCGTTGCTACTCTGTAATGTTGAATGTTGACAATCATTCCAGCTACCATCATCCTCTGCTCTCGGCAGCGGTCCCCACGAGGACTTGTTTGAGGCAGTTCCTGCGTTAGTGTTCCCCAAGTACAACAACTACCTGCTCGACAGGGACAAGTTTGATGTCTACTCCAAGATTCTAGTTCCGCTGAACTTGCTGGGTATTAAACCTCTTAAACAAGGTCAGACATATTTTCATTCTATTATATGAAGGTAGGGATTAATATTTTATTCTTTGGTTCATATGAGATACCAGGTTTTCTTACAAAGAACCATCTTAAAGGCCTTTTTTCCTTACAAAATTCTAATATCTAATAATATTCTGGTAGGAAAAAGACCTTTCAGAAGGCTCTTCATAAGAAAATTACCTTACATCCATTACTGTTTCCAGACCTGGGAGACGTGTAACTTACTGTGCTCTGCCAACAACAGTTATTTGTTGGTTTCAGCAAGTGAAAGATTTTATTTTTTATTATTATTTTTATTATTATTATTATTATTATTATTATTATTATTATTATTATTACTACGTCTTACTACCCGTCCGGGTTATACGCACTTACGCTAATGTGTAATGGTAGGGTGATTGTGAGATGAAATGGAGGACCTACAGTTTAACGTGGAATCCGAACCACGGTGGAGGCCTGGCATTCCCCACATTCACAAGATGTCTTGTCAGAGGTGAAGGAAGGGTTTGGTAATCAGATAAATCTGTGCCGGGACCGAGGATTGAACCCCGGCCNATTATTAGCACCGCGTCTTACTACCCGTTCGGGTTATACGCACTTACGCTAATGTGTAATGGTAGGGTGATTGTGAGATGAAATGGAGGACCTACAGTTTAACGTGGAATCCGAACCACGGTGGAGGCCTGGCATTCCCCACATTCACAAGATGTCTTGTCAGAGGTGAAGGAAGGGTTTGGTAATCAGATAAATCTGTGCCGGGACCGAGGATTGAACCCCGGCCGCCAGCATAGAAGTCTGACACCTTACCCCTAGACCGCCAGGTCACCATAGCATGTGAAAGAGCTTGAAAGATTTAGAGAAGGACAGAGATATATTTAATTATCTTTAGGGGTGTGTAAAGGAAGTGGCTTGCCAAGGTCAAACGTTTATGAGCAAGACAGGGAGTAGAGTATAAGGGATGTTAAACAATCACCTTTAAGGGGTGTCAAACCTAGAGATAACATTTAAGAAAAGTAACTTTTAAGAGGTTTCATACTTGGAGCAAATTGAAGAGGTGCCAAACATGTTTTATAGTATTTTTTCCCTATGCAAATAATTAAATATAAAACACCATTTTCAAACAAAATTAACAAGGCCCCCTAACAATAATAGTTTCCATCAAAATTGTAATAAAATTAACTATTTTATTAATAGTATTATTTGGTATTGATTAAAAATTTTGCTATTTGCTTTGATCAAAGATGCTATTCGTGCACACTTCTATTAATTTTATTATGCTATTTTTGATTGGTTTTATTACCTTTCGCAATGTTTGTTTAGTACCGCTTCTTATTCGTACTGGTTATATACCTATGTACTAATTACTCGTGTGTTAGGAATGAGGAAGATTGAATTTAGTCGTGTACCTGCATTTGCCTGGATATAGTGGGAAACCATTTAGGAAAATCCTCCATTAGTACAGCCGGCCAAGATCAACCTAAATATCCCCATCATCGGCAGTCTAATCTATTGCGAGAGTGATGCCTTAGACTATGCAGCCACCGAAATGGGTTTTTAATAATATTTTAGCTTTAATAAGTCTTACCATATTAGTTTAGAAATCAAGGTATTTTAAATCTAAGATTTTTATAAAGAGTAATTTTTAAATTTCCCATTCCCTTCCCAAATCCCGATGTTTTGACTCATTTCCTGTCCCGAAATAAAAATGTCATTTCCATCCATCTCTAATTCTTATGATACTTTTTGCACATACTGATTGATTAAGAAAGCATAATTATGTTTTAATTAATTCCTGCTACCCCTATTAACCTTTCAAAGGGTGTTAACAATTTTGAATAGATAATTGAGCAAAACTTTTAGAAATAGTCAATTTTGTAAAAGTGGTGTTGCGGCAAAAACATTTAGAGTCTGAAATCAGAATACAATATCTTGCTGTTGGTCCAATGCAGGCCAAAATGATTAAAAATAGTTATTTTGGAATGATTTGGACCAGACTTGGGCTATATGTGCTTAGTAAATATATATTTAGTTAGCTCCCTAAGCTATTGCTAAGCAAGAAAAGGATGTGTGCATGCATCAGTTTAAACTTATTAATTGTTATACAAAAACATTATGGACACGTAATGAGGTTGGAGGGAGAGAGGATTCCAACAAGATTAATGGACATGAAGTGTGTAGGGAAGAGATGGGAGGAGCAGATAGTAGCAAGTGAGAGGAGAGTGGAAGAGAGTGCAGGGGGAAGAATGGTGGACATGAAAGTGTGTAGGGAAGAGATGGGAGGAGCAGATAGCAGCAAGTGAGAGGAGAGTGGAAGAGACCAATATGGAAAAATACTTGTGATACTGCCAGGAATCAAACCCCGGACCTCTATGTTTGTAGCCAGAAACACAAGACTAAGGGGCTGAACCATTTATACTAACATAATATTACATTAATATATACAGCACTACATTAAATAAATTATTGAAATTGATGTTAGAAAACCATTTGATTAAAACTAGACCAAAACCTATATATTATTTTGGAAAAATAACACGATATAGGAAAATGGAGGCATTAAACTGACCCGACCGCTGGCTGGAAATAATGGTATTTATTTTATAGATACGTAATCTTGAATTATTTTTACCAAGGTCTGTTTGAACATAAAACTCACTCGTTACCTCATTTTCATACTTTGTCCTTGTTCCTCTTACGGTATTCATATTGATAGAAACAAGATTTCCAACAACCTTTTAGTTCCAATGTTAGAGTTAAAATATTCACATAATTTGAGCAATAACCCCAGACTAGATCCTTACACTTGTAATCCTGGATATTTAACGTACATATGTGCCCTGGGTTCAGATGAAGAAAGGGGAAAATTAATAATTTTTTCAACTTGTGACTTGATTAGAGGGCTAGACAAAGAGAAAGAACTGACCATCAAACTTGTTACAATATGCTCATTTCAAGACTTGGGTATTCAAAAGAAGTCCCAAGATTATTTTATGTAACTAGATTTTCATTCATTTATTTAGAATAAAATGCAGTCATAATTGCAGAAATTGTTTTAAGAAAACCATTGCTTTTGTATTTTTCAACAACCCTTGACCTGATAAACTCGATGAATGAACATTCGGTGTACAGCGAAAGTTTAGAATCTGACCTTGACAAACTCCACTATGGTCCTATCTTATAAGAAACACCATAGTGGAAACAAAGTATACATCATCTTAAAATAGAAAATATGTTTTCAACTAAATTCAACTGTTTCAAATAGTGTGAGGAGTCAAATAAATTTAAATTGGAAGATGCTATATTTGCAGTGTGTGTAAATATGTGTCAGTGTTTTTACTTTTATTTGTACTTTACTATTCTCCTAATTTTCTATCATTTTATTTATTATTACCAATTGTTTTTGCACAATGCACTTTATTTCATACATATAAATTGGAGGGTTAGTCTTTAGGCAACAAAATATGGTTAAATCAGTTAATTAATATTTTATCAATATTGTAATGAAACTTGTTATGACTAAATGACACCCTCAGAAGGTGATCTGAGCGCCAGTAAAACTTGTGAATGTTGCGCAGGTGAGCTGACGACCAAACACAGCCTGGTGCGCAACAGACGAGCCGTGCTTAGCTACGCCCAGTACCGTACGGCGGGCCTGCTGCTTCCACAGAGATATGATGAGACGGTCAAGAGACGCTGGGGAGTCGACCTCAGGGTGGGCTCCCCACTCGTCTCGCTCGCCATATTGGTCACAGATGAAGAGGACCCTCAACCAGGTTTGTGCTCACTTTCCGAGGACACTCAACCAGGTTTGTACTCACTTTCCGAGGGCACTCAACCAGGTTTGTACTCACTTTCCAAGGACACTCAACCAGGTTTGTACTCATTTTCCAAGGTCACTCAACCAGGTTTGTACTCACTTCCCGAGGACACTCAACCAGGTTTGTACTCACTTTCCAAGGACACTCAACCAGGTTTGATACTCACTTTCCAAGGACACTCAACCAGGTTTGTACTCACTTCCCAAGGACATTCAACCAGGTTTGTACTCACTTCCCGAGGACACTCAACCAGGTTTGTACTCTATTCCCGAGGACACTCAACCAGGTTTGTACTCTATTCCCGAGGACACTCAACCAGGTTTGTACTCACTTTCCAAGGACACTCAACCAGGTTTGTACTCACTTTCCAAGGACACTCAACCAGGTTTGTACTCACTTCCCGAGGACACTCAACCAGGTTTGTACTCACTTTCCAAGGACACTCAACCAGGTTTGTACTCACTTCCTGAGGACACTCAACCAGGTTTGTGCTCACTTTCCAAGGACACTCAACAAGGTTTGTACTCACTTTCCGAGGACATTACCATCTTATAGCTTACTATGCTTTAAGTGCTAATAGTTGGATTATCTTGATATATTAAGATCGAAAAAAAACCTATCCTTAATGAATATATTTCCATACACATTATTTTAAAATGGAAAATATATTTTTATTTAGTTAATATATTTTATTTATAATTTGATCAGCTTTCTATTCCATGGTCATGTAAAGTGCATGAGTAATAGGAACATCCTGGCACAGGGGTCTAAACATGACAATAGCTCATTACATTTAAAATTAATAAAAAATAGCTAGGGATGGGTATTTTGAATCCTTGGTTCACTAAGATTATTTGAGATTAAAGGATTAAAAAAAGGTATAAGTAACCATTTCTAATATTTAGGATCTGATTTTATCTTTCAACATTACTATTGTGTTCACTTGTGACTTAGCCCAAAATAATTTTGGGACAAACTTAAAACTAGACCACATACCAATATTTTACCACTTAACTCATTGGGAATTCACATTATATTAGAGATACTATTAGGTACTATTTAATTATGATCTTTATTTTATATAGCGATTAATTAATAAATCAGATGAACAAAGTCAGAATAAAATAATAATAAAAACCATTCTAATGTTGAATAGATTTTGTTTTGAGATTCTTGATTGTTAGGTAAAATGAAAATTCAGATGAGAAAAAAATATTTATTAGAACCGTCTTTACTATTAACTTATTATAATGTTTTAATAAAAATCTCTTTTCACTGTAAATGTATTGGTAAAAATATGTATACATCCTAGAAGATAAATAAAAGTGAAAGAGAGAGAGAAAGATATAAGAGGGAATGGAAGAATAAGGTCCACACAAGATGTATTAAATATTTTTGATATGATTCTGGTATGAATGTCAAGTTAATAAATGATATGTTGTATTTGTGCTACTTAAAGTCGACTCAAGTCATCACTACAAGCTATTGACTGACAGTGGCTCCTTGCCAAGCCCTGTGATATTGCGATTATGGTTGGATCCGGAGTCTCAGCCCCTCTCGCCTCGGTTAAACCCCCAGTGTGTACACTGGAGTATGGACAGAGGGTGAGTGTAGACTTCAATTGAATCATCATTTATAAAAATGTACCATTTACATTCTTTTGACATAAAGTAACTTTTTTTTCAAATTTTGGAATAGAGCAGTAGGCTAAATCATGGTTTAAATTAGGAGGGATAGCCAGCACACTTACCTAGGTGATACTGGAGTAGAAATTGTTTAGATATAACACTAAAAAAACATAAACACATTTTTAAGGACAAACTTTCATTGTCACAGACAGCTTCGTCAGGTCAGGAGAGTAGACTGATGCATTTGGTTGAACTGTAAGGTTGACTGTCCACAGCTGACTGTTTTTCAGTTATGATATCACTGTATGGATAGTAGCACTATGACAGGGTGTCCAGCGACCTGGAAAACCTGGAAAACAGGGAATTTGCTTGGTCAGGGAAAAGTCAGGGAGTTTTATTAAATTTCTGGAAATTTTACATTTTGTCTATAAAGAGCCTCATATGTTGATTCACAATAGTAAAAATAACACTTTTCTTACAGTTAATATTGACCTGGAATCACTTTCACACCAATGTCCTTGTTAAGCAGGCTAATATCACTTATCAAGGTCAACAAGTGAGTTTTGTGTCTTTCCAGCCTTCTGCCACGTGTCTTTAGCCAAAGCTGAGCCATAGTTATTCACATGCGCAGAATTTGACCAGGCCTACAGTTTAAGTAGAAGGAACTAAGACTGACTCTGTCCCACAGCTATCTTAGATCGTTCTTGCTTGAGGAAATCTTTTAATGGCTCAATACAATTTTACTGAAATCTATTGAAACTTAAAATAGTCCATTTCCCTGGAGGCAGAAATTGTTTAATCCCTTTATCGAATGACACAACTTCAGAATGTGTATGTATCTAGAAAAAAAAACACTATTTAATCTGTGATCTTAAAAAAATATTTTCATAATATACGTAATATTGATAAATAGTGGTCTGGGAAAAAGTAAATTGGATCTGGAAAACCTGGAAAAGTCAGGGAATTTAAAAATATAGTTTTGCTTATTAATGAAAGATGTAAAATATAGACATCTGCGAAGAAGGTATTTTGCATTTGAACCGAAGCAAATGTTATTCGCGAATTTCAAATAATTATTAAATCAAGCTATATCCTAGTTAAATATACTAAATATTTTAATATAAAAAGAGTTCACATTATAAAAATAACATTAGATTAGTTTTAAGACCTTACTGCTATAAGTTATCATGTTTAAATGTAAGTTCTTCCATATGCTCGTGCAACAATATTTCACTTTGTCAAAGTTAAATGGTAAAGAGCACCATCTCTAGTGATAGTAAACTATTTCAGTCCTTAAAGCTAACACATTGGCTACATACTATCCAAGGGTCACCATCTCTAGTGATAGTAAACTATTTCAGTCCTTAAAGCTAACACATTTGCTACATACTATCCAAGGGTCACCATCTCTAGTGATAGTAAACTATTTCAGTCATTAAAGCTAACACATTGGCTACATACTATCTAAAGGTGCTAATACAATTTATACATATGGTTAATAAAGGTTGTTATTTGGGGAAAGTGTGTCTTTTTCTCCAGTCAAGATGGCGCTAATAATAAGCATTAGCTTTACTTCACTAGAATTGATAAATGCTAATGTTACTAAAAATATATTAACTGTATTTTAGGCACATTTTGGGATTTGCAATGGCCTAAAACCTTTTTTATATTTTTATTTTATGGGTTGATTTGAATAATATAAAATTTGAATTGATATTATCGAAGTTTTGCAGATCCTTTGTAAAATGTATTTGCTAATTATCATCTTAGATTTTTGGCTAAAAGTTTTTGAGCAAATAAACAGTTGTTAATGTTTGAAGACCTATTGTGAATTCACACGTTTGCCGCTAGACAAGCCCAGAACATAAACTAGGTCACATGACGAGCTCTAAACCAATCACAAGATTTCTATTTCAACCACGTAAGTTGTTCTGCTAAAGTTCAACTCATCTCTCCTTCATTCACTCTTAAGATCTTGGTCACAGGAGGACCAATCAAATCTCAAAACCAATCATCTGAAATCAGTTGAAAGCACAAGCATTGTAAAACTAGAAGCAAGTAGACAGCTTGATTGGTTTTTGTGAGATTTGAAATATCTGTTAATGGAAAGCTTGTGTATCAATTTATTATATGGTGCCATGACACAGAATCATAATTTGAAAACATTCATCTTGACAATTATCAAAACTAAAGGTTTATCTACTAGAAAATAAAATATGTTTACACTCGGCTGTTGTTTAAAAAAAAATTGTGTTGCAATCATCATAGGTCAACAAACGGCATGTGAAATTTTTGCCTTACTAAAGCAAGATTCTACTTTCTAATTTTGGTGAACGTGTTAATCAAGCTTTTGTCATAGTATATGTGTATGCACTTTCTTTTCCTTAACTATTTTATTCTTCGGCATAGTCTCATAATTATTAATGTGTATATAGTTTTGTTTTTTATTAGTCTCAAATACGCTATTGAACATTTCGGAAGCACTCTTCTATAATTTGACAGTATTGGTCATTCTTCCTTTTTATCTAGCCTTCTTTATACCTATTGGTTAAAATTACCTCCTCTGATCTTTCACTCTAAAGTCTCTTTTGAAGCATAAAATAAACACATTAGTGCTTGCTGTTATTTTTCTAGCACCGTATCTTACTACTCGTTTGAGTTACGCACTTAAGCGTTAATTATGATAATTGTTTTAGGGATTAGAAAGGTTATATTTAGAGGAAGTGTACCCAAATTTACGTGGATGGAAAGCAGGAAACCGTTTTGAAAAAACCCATTCCCAGTACATCTGACGGAGATTCGAACCTTGATCTCCCTGTCATCGACAGTCTATTCAACTGCGAGAGTGGTGTGTTAGATCATGCGGCCACTGAAGTGGATATGTTTGGTGTTATCTGCTCTTTGAACTTAAGAAAAGCTTATGACCAATCAGGTAACATACGCCCAGTGGAGTATTTAATTTTTGCCACCCTTGGACTCGAAGACACCTCCCTCCTTGATCTGCACAACATGTGAACATTACAACAACAGTGAAAAGTACAAGGAACTCTGCTGAAGATTGCTCAGTGACGGCTCTATCTATATCCTTGTATTGTCTGAGGAGATGTAGCTCTGTATATGTCTAAAGTTACTAAATTACTCTAATCTAACTGGATTGTACAATTAAATTATTTAAATATCAACCATTGTTCAATACTGAGAGAGAGTTTGTACATCTAATTTAACTATATGAGGAATGAATATGATTTAATTCTACCTTGATGTGGTGATTTGCAGTAATATGAAGAGGCCAAGCTGTGTTCAGAGTTCTCCTTGGTCGCGATGAGTTCACTTCATTTTACACAACTAGGGGTGGGCCCTCGAATATTTGAATTACTTGAATCCTTTGAATTCTTAAGGATATTCGAAATACAAGCATTCTAGAATATATTTTTTATTCTAAATTTAAATAATTGAAGTTATTTTTTCAATTTGTCAAGTGAAATTTGTTTTAGAGCTCTAATATTGCTTATTGGTGGTTCAGAACCAATTTTAATCATAGGATGAATCCAATAACCCGGTCCTTGATCAATAATTTAATACCTAACTGAATGTATGATTGTTATAATGAATGAATTATAAGAAATAATGCTAACATTTAGTTACTATTTGTATTTTCTATTATTTTACTATATTTATATTTTCTCTTATGTTCATAATTATTCCAATATTTAGATTTGAGATTCGGCTTCATAAAATAGTGGATTCAATCCAACTCTAGTTTTAAGATATTATATTAAACTAACCCAACCTGCAAGATATGTTTAGAGTTGGGTCGAATCCACTACTAAACGTATCTGAATCTCTAATTCTAAATGTTTCTATGTAGATCCAACCCTAGAATCACACATTTAGAGGCGCAACAAACTTTCTAAATAGGAATTTTTGCTACCACTCTAAGTGTAGGTCTTCTTGACCTGTACTTGAATGAGCCGCTGTAATTTGTAACATGAGCTACTCCACGGACATCATCGAACCCTGTGATGTGACAAGTCAAGTTTATTTAAATGACAACATTCTTGTATTGTTTCAGGATTGGGGAGTGGTCTCGTTCTGGCTGTCAAACTGAAGTACCTAATGATTGGGAGGTGACTGTCACCAGCCCTTTTTTAGTCAACTGTACCTGTATTCATCTTTCCACCTTCGCTGTCTTGGTGGACTTGGTAGATTTAGATGTAAGTGTGTGTGTTTTACTTAAATCACATTAAATACACCTCTGTCAGGGTTAGAGGATCCCTCCACACCACAAAGTATATCAAGTTTTGAGATTTATACAGTGTCTGAATTCTTCAAATACTAGGTATATGTGCAGTCTAATCGTTAATTTATGTTATAGTGGTGTTCCAAAATTAAGCTTCAGACCACATATCAAACATAATTTACCCATAATAATTAATGGTAAAATGTGTGGAATATGATAAAAAATGTTTTTATTAGTAATAAATAATAATAAGTTAAAAATCAAAATCTTATTTCTGTGATGTGAACAATTTCATGTGTTTTTTCATATATTTTATAACAAAAAATCACATTTCACTTTATCATATTTGGATGAAGGTACAGTAAAGGTAGATAGAAACATATAAAAGGAACGAAGACAATATGGCTTTTACAATAAAAAGAACAAGTTCACACTTTACACTGCTGCCACTGGACAAAGAGGTAATGGCTGCCTCTTGAAGAAACTTTATTGTTACTGCACAATCAATTCTCTTCAAGACGCAGCCTTACCTCTTTGTTAGAGATGGACGGGAATGACTTTTTTATTTCAGTACAGGAATGGGATGGGAAATTAGTCAAAATATCGGGATTCGAGATGGGAACAGGAAATTCTAAAATTACCCTTTAGAATAATCTTAGATTTAAAATATATTGATCTCCAAATTAATATGGTAAGACTTATTAAAGCTATAATATTATTATACCCCGCTTCGGTGGCTGCATGGTCTAAGGCGCCACTCTCACAAAAGACTAGACCAGGGGTCCCCAACTCTATGCCCGCGGGCGCCATGGCTGTTTCTTTACTAGTAAAGGGTGAACCCACATTTCACCAATGATGATTTTTTCAGCCATGCCAGGAATTGAACACATGACCCTTAGCTCAGTAGACAAACACGCCACACACTTGGCTAAGGTGTTGGATATATAAATTTTTTTTTTTCTTCTCACCTTTGTCTGATCAGCAACATTGATTTTAGACTGCACTAAAATAAAATATGAAATGCCGGTGCCAATTAAGACGACACTCCTCTGTTTCTCCACTTCAACCATGATATCAAAATACCACCATTGCTACCCCATTTTATTAATCTTGTTGTAGTGAAACAGTTTTAAAGAAGAATTGTTTTATAAGATGGCCACTTGTACACTATAAGTATGTTCAATTTATAAAATATAGAGACTTTGTGGGCTTACAAAGAATTAATATTATTTTAAAATACTTTGTGACTTAAATATGTTGAAATATAATTTATTTTTGATTGCTTGTTATGTATTATGCTTCCCAGTACATTCCTGATCCATCGCTGACAGAGGATGTGACAACATACGCAGCGTTCTGTCTGGCTCTGCCCATTTTACTGGTTACGCTGCTCATCCTGACGTTCATCAGAGGGGTGGAGACCAACTCCAACTCCATTCACAAAAACATGGTGCTGTGCATTTTCCTCGCTGAGCTGCTCTTTTTCGTTGCTCTCAAGGCCAGGAGATATCTCACACAGCGCGAGGTAAAATAACACAAATATTGTAATGAATTTAAGAAAGCAGAGGACTGAAATACAACTTAAAAACATGGTAGACCCCAAACACAAAACAAACATGTCTAGGGGTGCACAGGGTTTTAAATTACCTTGACTCATGTTTTGATTTCAAATTGAAACATGGCACTATACAACCCCATGTTATCTTCCTCTGGAAGTAGTAAAGTGTTTAAGATTAGGAAAATGTTAAGTTCACTTTTTCAATCAGAAGTGAAGTCAAATTCAATCATATTAGTTATTCCTGAAGCTGAATCCAAGTTTGAACTTCAAATATTTAAAAAAAATGGAATTAAAATAAAATAGGCCTATTATATATTTCATAACTATGTAAATTTAGTTATTAAATATAATTTACAAAATGCTCTATTGTAAACATGATAGGATATTTTGTCTTTAAATGATAAAGTAAGTTATTACAAGATGTAATATAATTATTTGATATTTTTTTTTTTGTTTTTATTATTTGATATTTTTTTTTGTTTTTTTTTGCTAATACTAATTTGTGATGAAAATAAAAACAGGAAGCTTTTTAATTGTAGAATATGGAATTTTACTCTCAAATTGAAGTTGAAGCAAAGTTTTTGAAGCTTCGCGCACCCCTATTTGAGATTGAGTAATGTCATGTCACCCTTTGTTTAAGGTCTTGTGAATAATTAAAGATCACTTTAATTAAATAATAATACAAAATTAATGTTGACTTAGTCACACAAAGAAAAACCTGCATGGCCCCCCCTCCTATGTTAATGCTTCATGAGCAAGCTAGAAACCAACCTTTTGCAATCCAAAATCTTGCAACCTCTCTGATGGATCAGATTTATTGATGATATCTTAATGAATTGGACAGATTCCAAAACTAATTTATCACAGTTCCCAAATAGTTTACATAATCATCTGGAGCATATTCACAACACCCTGCCATATTCTTGGATCTGGAACTGAACCTTCATGAGGAAAATATAAACACCACCGTCCTCACCAAAGCCACCAACCAACAGTACCTCAATTTCCAAAGCAACCATCCTCTTCTTGTTGAACATTCTTTATACTATAGTCTAGCTAGCAGAGCCAAATGTGTTTGTTCTGAGGAAGAAGACCTTAGCAATCAATGTCAACTGTCAACAACTCTTCAAGATGTTCACAGCCCCGAGGATACTCTAAACACAGAGTAAACAGTAAAATAAACAAAGCACTATCTAATAAAGAGCCTTTCAAGAAAAAACCTTCCAATTTCAAACCATCCAGTATTATAAAGAACTAGACAAACTCAGATTTATCCTAAACACAAGCTGCAATATCTTAACCTCATCACCCCACAAAAACCCAAGAATTACAACTAAACGCCCCCCTTCTCCGCCCTTAATTTCCCCAACATCCATGTTCACTATAAATTGCCTGACCCAGCCACAAACATCAACTAATAACAGAATAACACATCAGGCCAAAGGTTTTTACCATTACAACAAACCAAGATGCACTGCCTACCAAATTCATCAACCTTCCATCTCATTCAGCAACAGACTCACACAAATGGAATACTCCATGAAAGGCCTGCCGCTGTGACTGCTCTACAGAATATCTTATACACCAGTTACATTGCAACTACTGCATTGATGAAAATATTGGCCCCACCACAGAAACACTCAGACAACCAATGAATGGTCACCGTTCTGATACCAACCACAATTACCCTAACAAACCAGTAGCACTTCATACCCAAACACATAATTCAGATTTTGACTCATTCTATAGTACTAGAGTAATACGAGTCCTCGCCAATAGTTGCAATGCTTCCCAGCTTTGTAGGAACTTGCTAACCAATATATAACCAAATCTTGGCATCCTCCTGGTCTCCTCCTTATATAACCATCTCTCCTTTTCTTCCAAGCAAGTCTATTCACACCAGTCAGTAATTTCTTCGTGGACAATAATAACAGATAATATAATTTATTAATAAAATATAATATAAAGACAAGATTCCATCCATCTAATAAGAGTAAAGACACACGTTTGAACATTAACTACAGAATCCAAGCTTAAACTTTTTTTAAATCAAGAAACAGGCAACAACAGAATCTAAGTGACCGTGATCAACCTCTAGCTATGCTGCCACGGTCCAGTTTGTGTTTTACTCTCTTCTGCTGAAGAAGGGGACTGATGTACCAAGAAAATTACACAATTTTGTGTTTTGTTGTGTTTTAATTGTGAACTTTGAGGTACAATTTTATGTTAAGCTCGTAGGCCTTGCCATTCTATCCTCTTTTCAATGTTTAGTTTAAAATTGCTGTTTGGTGCCATTTTCCCTTTGTTTTATAAAGTAGAATACAGCATATAGCACTATGACGCAGCAGATGGTTTGAGCTCTATTATCTACTGCTACCTGAGGTGTCTATTATCTTTGGGGTGTCTGTATGTATGTGAATGTGTGTGTTTTGTGCAGTTCCCATGTAAGATGTTGGCCATGTGCCTGCACTACATGTGGCTGAGTGCGTTCAGCTGGTCTCTGGTGGATTCCGTCCATCTCTACCGCATGTTAACAGAAATGAGAGACATCAACCATGGACAGATGAGGTTTTACTATACCGTTGGCTATGGACTACCGGCGGTTGTTGTCGGGCTGGCTGTGGGCGTCAGAGCCGACCAATACGGAAACTTTTATTTGTGAGTACTACACCTTCCTTTTCTAAATATATGTTAGAATATGCACTATTATGATTTTGGTTCTATATTTGATTTTTGTTGTTTAATTTAGCTGAAGCCAGTATTAGAATTATTATTTTGTTGTTTAAACATGGATACATTTAATGGTTACTCGCACATATAAAAATAATTATAAATAAATTTAAGAAACTAAATGACAAATTAAGTGTGAGAACATAATATGAAAGATTGTTGGGTGAGAAATTAACTTAATAAGAGCATGCATGGAATGTTGAAATAGATGCTAATAATAGAAAGTGCTTGGAACACAATAAAAGAAGCGGTAGTTGAGTGCACAAAAGATGTGTGTGGATCTGCGGTGGTGATAAACTTAGAAAGAGATGTAGGTTGAAATGAACTGTAGGAATAAAGCTTTGAGAGCAAAGAATGATTGCTGTAAAAAGTGAAACAGAACATACAAGGTTGGGAGACATATGCAAGGATAAAAAGATTAATGCAAAGAAGAAAAAAGAACAAATGAGATTAATAGGAGAAAGAATGCAGAATGATTTTGAAGGAAATAAGAGGCTGTTGTGGAAGTTTGTAAAGATAATAAAACAACCAGATATTTGTGATGAGAAATGAATGGTAGTAAGAAAGAAAGTTTAATGTGCATTCATTAACTTAGAGAAAGTGTACTATCAGGTAAATAGAAGCAGTATAGAATGTTCTGAGAGAGTTTGGTGTGGATACAGCTTTGAGTGAATGGTTTGACACTGAACAGGATGTTAGATAAAGTTGGGAAATGCGTTTATGGTTGTTTAATGTATTCATGAATAAGTAGATGTAGGATGCTTGTGAGGACGTGGTTAGGCTACAAATGAACAATGTGAATGTGAGAGTTCTGTTATATTCATATAATGCCATATTAATGGTTCAGAATGAAAGTGACTCACATAATGCATTAAATCGTTTGTATGTGGGGACAGGCGGATTTGATATTAGTATAAATGTCTCCAAAACTTTTGGAACAAGTGCATGATATTGTGTATCTGGGTAGATAGTTCTGTAAAAATTGAAGGATAGATGGCGTAGTTGGTCAGCCGGGAGAATGCATCTCGAAGAGTAGTTGTATGAATGTAGACTATTGCAACTAATGCACTAGTATCAGAAGAGCCGAGGATGGCAGTGTATAATAGTGTGTTAACACTAACATTGTTTTATGGTTATGAAGCATTGGTTTGTCAGGAGAATTACAAGAGCAAGGTCATTGCGGTTGGAATGAGATACTTAAAAGATGTATTTGGAAAAACTCGTATGAACATGGTTTGTAATGCATGGGGGCTGAAGGAGTACGGTTAGAAAGGGAATCCAAAAGGTCACTGGGAAAAATCTTGTTATGTTGGTTTGGGCATGTTTAGAGGATGAGGGTGGATCAAGTGACGAAGCAGATAAATGAAGGTAGAGTGCGTGGATCAAAAGTAAGCAGTAGGTCGTGTAATCTCTGTCTAAATGTTTTCGAATGTAGATGAATGTGGGAAAAAGAGAAACATTAAAAGTGTTAAAAATAAAAGAGCGTGTGTAGCCCGATGTATCGATGTTGTTGAAGCAAAGAGAGTATACAAGGATAATGAAGTGTGGAGAAAGTTAGTGAGGATGGATTAGGCACAAAGTTGTTGTTTTTTGAACTATATGCACAGTTTCTTACCAACTCTTTAAGGGAACTGTGTGATTAGGTATATATGTATGAATGAAAGCTACCAAAAAACTAGCAAATAATTTGTTTGGTGCATAGTAACAGTAATGCATTGAAATGTTAGAATTAGCCTCAAAGCTGCCAGCAAGATATCTGAATGATTTTTTAATACTATATCAAACACTAAGAATTAACTTTTATGTTATTTTTTTTTATAACTTTCCCGCTTCGGAGTCTATGGAGCTATTCTCGCAGTAGATTAGACTGACAATATGGTAAGATTGAGGTTCGATCCTGGTTGGGTGTACTGAGGATGATTTTTCCTAAATGTCTTTCCACTCTCTCTTCACAAAATGCGGCTTCATTTTCTCTAAATTAAACCCTTCAAATCCCTAACACATTAATGTAATTGGTATATAAGCATATAACCCAAATTAGTAGTAAGACACAGTGCTAAAAAAATATAAATAAATGCATAATTATTTGTTAACTTAGCCAAAGAAAAACGATAGAGGAATGAAACCTAATAATGTTCAAACATTGAAACTAGAAATAGGTGGTTTGGTTCATATTATATCGATACAATAATACTCTACTACTACTCTAACAGGGAGCATGTGACAGTGTCTGTTATGTGTACATTGCAGCTGCTGGCTGTCATTGTACGAGTCTGTGGTATGGAGCCTGATTGGTCCAGTGTGTGTAGCTGTCTTCTTCAACCTCGCAGTGCTGCTCTTTTCTATACGAGCTGCCTTCACACTCAAGGAACATGTCATGGGCTTTGGGAATCTCAGGTAAACACTTCACCAATGTAGAGAGAATAGAAGGCTAACTCCACTTGGAGGAATTTGGTTATGTCATTGTTTACAATCAACTAGTTCAAAGCCGCTATATTTCAATAAAAATACAGCCAAATATACATGTTTGAAAATATATATATATAAAAGTAGAGTAATAATGTTAATTGGACATGGGTGTGGATGTTAAAGGTTTGTTTATTTATTATTAAAAGCTCTAAAATATGACCTGAGTTTTAACAACTTAGTTTGTCTGGTGTGTACTGATTGACGTCACAAGCTCAACCAATCAGAACTTGTTCTCCATCTGGTGCTGACTTCTATTCTCTCTACATTGATATTCAACCCCTTCCACAGTACAATGATAGAAAGGGTCTGAAAGGTGGAAAAGTTACAAGCTATACTTTAGTGTCTTCATAGTCAGGCCATGTGATCGTCAGCTGTCACTTTTGATAGATATTATCAATACCTAAACAATAACACAAGTTTTCAGTTTTTTCAAATTATTCAAGCATAAAGTTCCATATAATATCTTTCTTTGTGTTTTATGTCTCTTTTTATGAAAGGAAAATTCAAACAATTTGTAAGTGTGCACGTGGGAATAAGTGGGAAGTGTTAAAATGTAAGAAGAATTGAAATGATAAGTGTGTCTGTTCCTATTTAGACCTAACCTAATTATACTTTAAGTGTAGCATGTCAATCAATCAATATGTTGATAATTTACGAAAAAAAGAAGTAATATTAACATATTTAAAACTAATCTACCTAAAAGTTTATTTTCCCTGACTAGATGCAGTCAGATACAATCACGGGTCTCCCAAAATTGAAACACGTGGTTGTTCAAAAAAATATTGCCTTTTGATAAATACTGTAGCAGATATTAAAGAAGAGGATCAACATTATCATATTTATGAATAAAATACTTTAACGCATACCCTTTGCCATTGGATGATGTCGGATAAATTTACATACGCTTGCCATGCTGTCTACAAGAAAATATAGTAAAGGACGTCTATATCACAAATTCTCATAAAAATAATAGCTGAGCCTAAAGAATATAATCAATCCAGATATATTTAAATAGAAGATGCTTTGGTATTTATTCACCATTTCAAGATGTTCTTGGATTTATTCGCCACGTGTTAGACTAGAAAATTATTAAATGATGGCGGCCTAACTGCAGCCACACATGCTATCATAACTACGCCTGAGAAAGAAAGAAGTGTAGATTGAAATCGACCTAGTGACCCACTTCCTGTCAAAGAAGACTAGCGGCAGTCCAAGGAACCATGTTTTCCCCCTTCCCCGCAAGTGGCTCTTCCTGCAACATTTTTCTTTCCCCCCCGCCTTCGGTCGTCTCTCTCTTTTTCTATATTCCTGAGTTTATCACCCTTTTTGTTTTGTTCCGTTCATGTCAGATTTTAGAGTATATAAGGCTGATTCTCAAAATCACATTATACCCATTCTACTAAAACCCAGCGTTGAAGGAGGAACTTCTACAACGTCACGTTGGCCGTCAGATCCGCCGCCGCGCTGGCCAGGATATACTTCAAATACCTAAGTATCATGGAAACATCGTTAAGTCCTTATGACTTAGAGTCTAGTTTTCTGTTTAAAAAAACTAGACAATGTCTACCTAGACATTTTCGATATTCTATATGTTCTGTGTCTATAGTTGAAGCCGACTTTCTTTTTGTTTGTTAGTTTAATATTATGTTGAATGGACAGTTAATCCATTTCAAGTCTTGTGTACTTCAAGATGGAAACAGTTTATTTAATTGGTTAATTATTGTGTCCTCCAGTCTGAAGGACAAGTCACATTTTGACTAGTATTAGATTTAGTATATCAGTCCTAGCGACTATGTTTCTCTGTATCCTTATAATACAGGTTGTATGTTATGAGCCTTTGGCTTAGAATGCAGTAATGTCTTAGTCAAAGCCTTACAAACCTCCACAAGATTCATTTATTTATTTTGAGCCAATGTTTCTCATGGCGCCATGGACGTCATGTGCATCTGTTTAATATTTGGATGGCTACAACCAGGCTGTCTGTCCTGTTTTCCAAATCACAGTTGGGTTAATGGAGATCTATGTTTTGAGTTGGTCAAGTAATCACGCTTCACGTGCGGTATTAGCTTGGGTGGGCAACCCGTGGAACTCCACTTGAGTCATAATGGGGTTCGCGCAAATAATACCCTTGTTTCTTTGCCTGTTTTTTTGGCTCCTATTGTTTTTTGTGCTGCTCTTAGTGTAATTGCAATTAGAATTGTTTGTACTATTGAAAGCTCTGGCAGTACTGAAAGGGAAAGAGACCAACCATAGTACTAATTTGTTGACACCAGTTTGCTAGCCATCGACCACTGTTATTTACAGATTATCTATTGTTTTCATTATCCAAAGTGTTTTAATGATATTGTCTTAAGACCCCGTCAAGCTAACTGATCAAAATTGATATGTATATCTTGTTCGATACCTTTTGTTAATAACTACTTAATTGTTTTCTCCTTTAGAAAACTTCTACCTGTAGCCTGGCTCCTGCTCAGCCCTTGTAGCTACAGCAAGATAATCAAATCTCACAAAGCCTCATTATTTGCAGCAAGCTTCAAACTTATAACCTTGTAACATTATTGTAAATCTAATTCTTATTATTTATGTTTTTTAATAAATTCATTAATTGCTAAACAAATTATTTTTCCATTTAAATTTCGCCTTGTTTGTAACGTTATCAAATTACTCCAGTATGGGAAACGTGTGGCAGGTAGTAACACAAACGTAGGAAGAGAGAGAGGAGGGTTCTAGAAGATGCTAGGAAAGAAGGACGAGGAGAAAGAAATTATGTTGTTTTAATTTAAACATAACTTATGTTAAAAAAAATTACTCAAACCCTTATTCATTTTGAGATACTCAGGTGAAATAGTTATCGGAAAGAGCTCTAGAACCTTTCTTCTCCAAAGTAACAAAAATCTCTGTAAACAAGCATAGTAATCTACCTGTGAGGGATTCCCTGACAGGTCCTTGGTGGAGTCCTTGTCTAGAATTTATAAAAGCTTTGAAACTTCGAATTGGCTTCATAAAAAAGCTTAAATCTTTGCTTTAAAATAATTCCAAATTTGCCAATGAAATATTGACAGCTAAAATACTCCATTTTGTTCAATTACTAACATTCTGACCTCTTATGTATATTATAAATAATTATTTTTAAGGAAAAAATCTGAAATAAATGAATTGAATGTTGTGTTAATAGCTCAATTTATCAACTCAGAAAAAAAAAGTGGAATTATAATTTTTCAAAGTGATTTTAGTGCATTAAGTTATACAGTCAACTCTCGATTCTACGACCTTTCACGGTTCCGTGGAAAAGGGTCATTATTTTGAAGGGGTCGTTATTGGAATTTTAACAGATTTTGTTCCATCCCTGACCTTCATACGAAAAAATTGCATTTTTTAGACAATAC
>CABFOV010003516.1:0-24944 GCA_902141375.1 Timema poppense
ACCTTTTTCAATTATTTTATTTTATTTTTTTGCTCCAATTTAGTAGGCTTTACTTTACATCCATTATGTTTTCAGCCTATGAGCCAGGTCAGTTTTTTATTCAAGCCATATATTTTCCACTACCTGTTGGCAAGGCCTGTCGTAGATTCATTCATATGCCTTATAATATTACTTAAGACTAAGACAGGCACAACATCCAGTCCCTGACCATTAATATATCAATGCGAGAGGGTAAACCTACATTTCATCAATGATACATTTTTTACCCTGCCGAGAATTGAAACCAGAACCTTTAGCTCAGTATGCAGATAAGTTACTGACTGAGTTAAGGTGTCTGATAATTTAGTAAGCTCCAAACAAAACTTAATACTGTTCCTTAATTTTTTTAGCTGATATTTTATTATTTAATTACAGTTGACAAAAACATGATTTTCAATTATGTGTGTACTTTTAGTTGCTGCAACTTATTGGGAACAAACTAGCTGTAATAATATTTATCTTGTAAATAAAATAGTCGAATTGTAAATGCTTTCTACAAGTGCACTACAATTTACAAGTCAAAATATGTTCTTTATGATAACCTTCATATTATTTACTGTTGTAAAACCTTCACATGTAAATTGTGTATTATTGAAATTAGGCAATGCTCGGGATAAATATTCAATAACTGTAGATATTAATTTGTCTATAAAATTAAAGTAAATATATTTAGTACATCAGTATTTCAATTATGTTGTCCAAAAAGGTGTTTCATCATAATAACTAGAAAAATAGCAGATCTTAAATAGAGTTTATTTTTCCCCCCCACATCAATTTATTTCAAAAAATTGTATTTCTTATTTTCAATGTCATAGTTGCAGACTATTTGAACATGTGTGTATAAACATGGGTATTAGAACCAAATTTGTTAACCAGTTAGTCAATTTTATTTCTTTAATATTATTATTAATATTATTAGCACCGCGTCTTACTACCCGTTCGGGTTATACGCACTTACGCTAATGTGTAATGGTAGGGTGATTGTGAGATGAAATGGAGGAACTACAGTTTAACGTGGAATCCGAACCACGGTGGAGGCCTGGCATTCCCCTTCTTTAATATTAATGATCAACTTTTTCTTAGCATTGTGTCTTACTACTTGTTTGGGTTATACGCCTATGTACTAACTACACTAATGTGTTAGGGATTAGGAAGAATTAATTTTAGAGGAAGTGTACCTGCATTTTCATAGATGGGGAGTGGAAAATCATTTAATAAAAACCACCCTTAGTACACCCGGCCAGGATTGAACCCTAATCTCTCCATCTTCAGCAGCACAGTCTATTGTGGTGCCTTAAACGATGCGGCCACCAAAACAGGGGTATCACCAAACTTAATTGTTGATATCATCAATATCAAAATGTAATTTAATTACTTTTCCACAACTTGAGTTGCATACAAACATCCTGGTATAGTAAAATAAGTGAATGTTTCTTTGTTTCTTGTTTGTTTTTTCATTTGTAAATTTGAAATAAAATTTGTGTCAGAGTGTAAAGAGATCATCAAATAATGAACAATATTTTACTTAATTTAGGTCAAAATATTTAATTCATTAAATCTAAATTTGATATTTGAAAAATATGTTTTTAATCAATGCAGCATAGGTTTTTTTAAGAAGATTCACATGGGTTTTGTAAAAAGAGGAATATCATTAAGTTTGAGATTTTTTTATTACTGTCTTACTACCCATTTGGGTTATACACTTATGACCTTATTACACTACTAGGTTAGGGATGAGGGAGGTCAAATTTAGATGAAGTGTACCCACATTTGCATGGAGGTGTGAAAAACTTAAGGAAAAACTACCCTCAGACAATGCAGCATAGGTTTTTTAAGAAGATTCACATGGGTTTTGTAAAAAGAGGAATATCATTAAGTTTGAGATTTTTTTTTATTACTGTCTTACTACCCATTTGGGTTATACACTTATGACCTTATTACACTACTAGGTTAGGGATCAGGGAGGTCAAATTTAGATGAAGTGTACCTACATTTGCATGGAGGTGTGAAAAACTTAAGGAAAAACTACCCTCAGTACACACGACCAGGATAGAACCACCATCTCCCCGTCATCAATAGTCTAATCTAATGCGAGTGTGACACCTTGGGTTTAAACCATAAGGCCATCAAAGCGGGTTTGAGTTTGTTAAAAAGAGGTTTTAGACAAACATAGCAAAAATCAACTAACAAAGAAATGCACACATACACACACGAACAACAGCGAATCATCAAAACCGACATGCCTGTACCTGTTCCTGGGTGATAATCTTGACATTGGGACCTTCAGGCTTGCTCCATGTGGTGTCACGAGTCCGTGCATTGTAAAAATATGACTTGCCTTCACTGGTCTTAGTTTCCACCCAGATCTCTCCTGATAGGTCCATGCCTGGCATCATATTGTTCTATACAAGAAAATAAATAGATAGCTCAAACAACAAGTCTAAACAACTTTTTTTTTCAAACAGTAAAAATATGCTAACCAAATAAATAGTTAACTTTTTAATTAACAACAAATATTTATTAGTTATATTTAAAAGCCAATATAGTTTACATAAGTGAAATACATTGAACTTCAAAGTACAAAAAAAAAAGTTTTATAACGCTGAATCAAACTTCAAGCTTGCTAATACAAGTGTTCAAAAAGTGTATCTTAGCTCTGAAGATAAATATGAGAAAATCAGGATAAAATTGGTGCATTGTGCATTTGTAGAGAAATTTATCTAACGGATATTCTTTAGTTCTTTTTAAATTTGAAGATATTGCTAAACATATAAAAATTATAAAGCTAAATTGTTGACTACAAGAAGACAAAAATCTAAAGCTAGATGTTGTGCATGCTGAAACTAACTAAAAAACACAGAACAAGTAGGATTACTGAAAATTATTAATGATCACAAAACCGCAATTGTTTTAGTTAGACCAAGATTAAAATATAAAATACTCCGATTCTGTAAATTTTCCTTTATTTTATATACAGATGAGTAATTTCTACATAAAATGATTAAGTGGGAATGGTTGTAGATATTGTTACCTTTTAAATAATGAAATCTAATCATGTTCATAGAATGTTCACAAAATATTCTAAACTTTTTAATGTCGTGCTTTTTTTTAATGTGTCTTACTTACTACATGTCCCAGTTATCCACATATTTAAACTAAAGAGGGTGGGGATTATGCAGGTAAAATTTAGAGAAAGTGTACTCACATTTGCCTGAAGGACAAGTTGTATGCCATTTAGAAAAAAACACCTTCGGGATTTGATACCTGACCTCATCACAGGAAATCCAGTATATTGCGAGGGTAATGACTTAGACCATGCAACTACCACTAATTGATAAATCGGATGTGAGCAAATCTGTTTTCCCCAAAGACCAATGACACTTCTCTCAATATCCCTCTACACCACTAAAAACCTACTCTACTGAGAGTAAGTAAAGCAAACGTACAGGCATGTTGGATGGAGGGTTGTTCCCTCCCGGGCTGCCCGAGTTGGTCATCTGCGGTGGCTGCTGTTGGTGGGGGCCCCCTTGTTGAGGGGGTGGGCAACCCATCGAGGGAGGGCCGTAAGGGCCCGGTCCCGGGCCAGGAGGTGGGGGCATGCCCATGGGACCCCCCATCATGTGCGGGGGAGGCTGAAACACCACGCGACTGATTGGTGCCTCGTTTCAACCTCTACTGTGTTATAGCTAAGTGGTTCATCAAAACTCACTTTGACAAATAGTTACAACCGTAGTGTAGAAATAATAGAGGCATAGCTTTTTAATTTTAGATATTTTTGTTAATTGCATAGATATATATTATTTACTTGTATATAAGATGACCCCAAAAATGATATATGCTTGTAGGAAAAAGCACACATTAAACTTTACGATCCACGATCTATGTATCCATAATATTAACACATTGTAGATATCAATATATTTTATTAAAATAATGAAACCTAACTTTTATTGGAATCCTGTCAATGTGCGAAACCAAGAGTCCTATTAGTCACTTTCATTGTAATTGCATTACTTGTTTCTGAAATTTCGCAGTCACCTGCGATAAATTTTTAGCATGTCAGCATATCAAAAAATCAAATATTGCTTTACTACAACAAAAGAGATTAATTTTCTTCTCGCGGTGACCTAAACATTTCTTGAATATCTGTCAAGGGTGTCCTGGAATTTAATTACAGCTTTTTATCTTCATTTAAAAAGTTTATCATCAATGACGCTATGCTCATGATAGATATTCAAGAACTGTTGAGATCACCATGTGAAGAAAACTACACTTTGTTTGTATTGAAGCAATATTTTATTTATTTTGGTTAAAAAAAAAGTTTTCTTATAAAAATTGCAAAAACAATGGCCTTTTCTCTTATTTCTTACATCCCCACCTTAAGAGTGGATGCAGATTAATCTGTACTTATGGACCAATAAGAGCTTAGAAAAAGAATAAAGAACACCAAAAAACATAATATTTTAGCTCTAGTATAATAAGGTGACTGTAGTCAAGGGTTCATGGGACTGTAAGATGGGACAAAGGCTTGATGCTAGTGTTTATACTTAATTTTTGTAAAACTTGAAAATACCCTTTTCTAGGTTTTTTTTTAACCTAGACCCATTAGGGTTATACACTTATGGTTTAAAGAATTAAGTAGGTTATAATCAGAGGAAATGTACCCATATTTGCGTGGAGGGATAGTGGAAAATCAGTTTGGAAAAACCACCATCAGTAAACTAGTCAGATTAGAACCTCAATCTCCCTGTCATTGGCAGTCTAGTCTACTGCAAGTGTAGTGTGTTAGACCAAGCAGCCACCGAAGAGTGTATTATTCATACTTTTTTTTATAACAGTTAAAAAAAGAACCCATTGCATTCTACCATCTTTTATAAAGTTGCTATCAATCAATCCCTATCCTGGATTTGGGGTGGACAAACATAACTGTTAAGAACTGGGCAGTGACATTAGGATAAACAAGTATCTTAGATTACGGTGGGCAGGAGATGCAGCCTGAATGGGAGATCCTAAATCCCTGTTCAGGATACTGATTGTCAAACCCAATGGGAAGAGACAATTGGGAAGATCCAGACACAGATGGGAGGATAACATTAGAATAGCCCTGAAAGAGATGGGATGTAATGAGGTGGACTGGATAAAACTAGTTCAATATAGGGATAGGTGGCATACTTTTGAAGTGTGGCAATGAACTTTCGAGTTCCTGGTGTCACAAAGTAAGTAAGTTGATACACAAAGCAATATGTTGTGATGAAAGTTGTGTATTAAGTATTGAAGGTGAATTAAAAAACCTGTCGTGTCAGTAACCAGAGCTAGAGATAGTGTGTTATATCCACCATGAGAAACTGCTTTCCCTTAATCGTCCTCTACATCAAACCAAAGAGAGGCCAGGTCCTCCAATTAGGAATAATTTACAATTTTATACGTGCTTGGAAAAAGTTCTTACTCAGCAATAAGCTAACTTGACACACTGTGGTTGTTCTGGAATTTATGTTTAGTTACCAACACTTGAATATTGCTTCTTCAATATCTCAATACCTATATTACACATTGCAATTAGGTCGACAAACCATTAACAAAATACTGCCTGTGCATTTACATTTATTCATATGAACATACGTACATAAATATTTATTTTAAAAAAAAAGCTCTAAATTCACTAATGGTAACCAGAAATGTACGGTCTGAATCCATGACGTGTTATTAGAAGCTTTTGGTAAATTACTAATTAATAAATCAAATAAAACATATTTATGAAATATCAAATTTTTCGTGACATTAAATCATTTTAAATGTTCGTAATTGGTCGAAAGTGTGCTTCCTTTGAAAGTCGGGGTTTAGGTTGATATTCTTATAAATATAAAATATATGTATGGATACAAACAATGGTAATTTCATTTCACTGATTTACTGACACTGTCGTATTACAGGAATATAAAAATTATCACTATAAGCCATATTATGTACCTATAAATGGCAGCTACTTTTCCATCTCCATTCAGTGATTTTAGAGTTGATGTCCGAAGAAAAACATTGTTACTTTAAGTTAGTAAGAATATGAAATAAAAGCTTCCTGTAATTTGCGCTTTTAAGTGAACTTCAGTGCCTAAAAGAAGAAACTCAACATTGCTTTTCTAAACTTACCATTCCAGGTGGAGGTCCCATCATGTGGTGGGGAGGGTGCATTCCTGGAGGAGGCATAGGTCCCCAGTTATCAAATGGGGGCGGTCCCCGGAAGCGAGGTCCACGAGGCCCTCCAAAGTGCGGAGGAGGACCCCTAAAGGGAGGTCCGCGTGGGCCAAAACCTCGGCCTCGGAACCTTGGTGGAGGTCCATGTCCGGGAGGAGGTCCATGGCCAGGAGGGGGGCCTCTGGGTGGGCCAAAATCATGACCACCTCTTCCTCCTCTACCTCTGTAAAGTAATAAACATAAGAGACCGATAAAATTTAGAAAAATATTACAGTGTAATGTAACAATTATATTATAAAAAATTATGATTAGTTTGTAAGAAAATAAAATCTGAAAATGAAAAGTGATTTAAAGAAATGGTATGGTAATAACAAAAAGTTAAAAATGGGTATTAAACTCTGAGATTAATTTTAAAATTATATAATATAATAATTCACAATTCCAGAGCATTTCACAAAATTTGTTTTGAATGTGTATCTTTTACCATATTTTCTTGGATGCAAGTCACTCTTATATGCAGTCACAGAATTTTTGCATATTTGTAAAACTATTTTTTCATGTCAGCATTTACTTACTAGCGTTTGAATTTACTTTTCCTATAATCGTGATATGATTTGGCGGTGGACTCTGGTGGTAAAAGTTGGTTAACTACATAATTTATGTTTTGTTTTAGTATTTAGTTGGTAAACAAACTAGTGTTTAAAGTGTTTATTTTTAATGTTAGTGACATAATGAGAAATATTTTAATGATATTCATAGTAACTTAATTGTAGTGGTACAAAGATAATACGAGGGCGGTTTGGAAATTAATCACCGTTCTAGTGTGGTGCTAGTAGTTGTGCGTGGAGCAGCACCATTGTCACATCTGCATGTTCTCTGATTCAGTAAGTGTCCAGATGTGACAGTATGAATCTAGTTCTTTCACACATTCGCTTGGTATAACCTCAAAACATGAGTGCTGTAATAAAAAAAATCCCACAAAATGCAAAGTGCGTGCTATAATAAAATTTATTTCAGCGCAAAACGTTTCAGCAGCAGACATCCATTGTCAATTGTGTACTTTATACGGTCCAAATGTTATGAGTGAAGGTGTTGTGCAGTAATGGGTCAGATTTTTTAAAAGTGGTAGAACAAACATTCATGATGAAGATAGGATTGGTAGGCCTTCTGTTGTAAGTAATGATCTTGTCAAGAAAATTGACGAAAAAGTTCGTGAAAATTGAAGATTCACCATCTCTGAACTTTCTTAACAATTCCTGCAAATTTCTCGTATGGTTTTGTACGAGGTTGTCACCGATAAATTAGTCTACCGAAAGTTCTGTGCTCGGTGGGTACCAAAATTGCCTACAGAGGTCCAGAAAACCAAACAAATGGGCTCTGCCTTAGACTTCCTTTCACGCTACGACTCTGAAGGAGAAGGTTTTTTGAAGAGATCTGTGACTGGTGACAAAACTTGGGTGGCATACGTAGACACCGAAACGAAACAACAGTCGATGGCTTTGGGGCCAAACCAATTCTCTATGCAAACCGAAGAAAGCCCACCAAACTTTGTCATCGAGGAAGGTTATGGCTACGGTTTTTTGGGATGCGAGGGAGTTATACTGGTTGAATTTATGGAACAGGGTACGACGATCACTTCAGATGTCTACTGTAAAATTTTGAAGAAACTTAAGCGAGCCATTCAAAACAAACGTTGCAGTATGCTGACATTCGGTGTTGTGTTTTTGCTGACAACGCTCGTCCTCACAGTGCTCGAAAAACTCAACCTTTTAAAGCAATTCAAATGGGACGTTTTTGATCATCCCCCTTAAAGCCTCGACTTGGCGCCAAGTGATTTTCATCTCGTCACTCACATGAAGAAGTGGCTTGTGTCGCAGCACTTCGATGACGACAACGAACTTCAAAATGCCGTGGAAGATTGGCTATGTGCCCAGGCGGCTGAATTTTATGAAGAAGGAATTTGTAAATTAGTGAAACGCTATGACAAATGCTTAAATTTAAATGGTGACTATGTTGAAAAATAGTAAAAAAATTGTAGTTTTAAGGTGTATATAATAAAAGATTTTATCTATGCAAGTTTTTTATTAACAGCCAAACGAGATTTACTTTCCAAACTACCCCCGTATATTACATATACAAGGAAAGATAGTGATTTTCTAATTTGGAAGGAACTCAATATTTGTAAAAATAAGCTTAGGACAAAGAATTAATTACTAACAATAGTTACACTTATTAAATTAATAAAATATAAAAATTTATAACAAAAACCTTAAAGGTTATAATACATAATTTTAATTTGAGACAAAATTACATAACAAAGAACTGTTGAGTTAACAAAGTTAAATTTTATAACAAGTATAATTAAAATGAAAATTTCAATTTAAAGAATATACCAAAGCAATAAGTGTTTCTATCTTTATAAGACTTAAAAATGTTGTACTAAATTAAATCTTTAACTTTATATAGGTAAGGACAATTTCTGCAAAGGCTTATCTTTTTTTTTTTCCCCCTTAGTTACTGAGCTTGGTTTGAATGCTCCCTATTATTTTATTCATTGTTTATCTCTGTTCTTTCTCACCCACCCTCTACCCCCGCACCTAAAATGTATGGGAAGAGGGAACAAGATTGCTATATTTTTGGTGTCTGTAGGTCATTCTGGCCCTGGTGACCTTTCAGGACCAATGTTTTGTTTAGACTTTTCTTGAATTTATGTTGGCTTCAATTTTCACTTTTATAGTCTAACTATGAAGTGAAAAATTATTTTATTTTTATTCCCCAATTGTTGGCATAATACTCGTTCACTTTTTTTTATATATATAGTTTAAATAGTGTCATGTTAAGTATGGAGATGGGTTAATTTTTTATGAACTTGATCATACTTCCCATTTTTAGTAATGTAAATTAAAATGTTTTAGTATGTTTCTCAATTATAATTTGTATTTTGTGTTTGGGTAACTTTACTGTTCCATAAAGGTAATAATATTGTTCTAATATTTTTGAACACCTATCACTAATATCCTTTCTGGCTTCCTATATAATGTTTCACTCTTTTCTTCTTCTCCATTTATTCTTCCTTTGTTTCCTCATTCCTATTCTTATAACTCCTTTTGAATGCTTTATTCTCCTTCTCCACTACTTCCTTCACCCTGTCATTCCACCAGGCTGTCTCCTTCCACCTCCTCCTATTACTAGTTGTGCTACATACCTCCTCTGCCACTTCCACTAAACTGTTCCTTTCCCATTCAACCTCTACACTTGGCATCTTATCCTTGCATATTAAGTTTCTTGCCTTTCTTAGGTACAGCTCTCTCTCCTCTTCATTTTTTAGCCTCCACGCCCTTATTCTTCTTGTCTTACTACCTTTCTACTACATTCTAATCATGTTATGTCTGCCACCAACTTGTGGTCACTATCTAAGGATGCACTTGGTATTACCTTAATATTTAAGATCTGAATTTTCATTTCTTCATCCATGATAAAGTAGTCTATCACCGACTTATACTCCCTATTCCAACTGTATCTAGTGTTCTTATGATTTTCTCTTTCCTTCTTATACTAGCTGTTTGCCACTCATTTTATTTCTTGCACATTACTCCAACAGTCTTCTACCATCCTCGTTTCTCTCTTTCCATCCTTCCTTCCATAACACCTCCTCAAACACAACTCTCTCTTTTTCTAATTTTGTGTTCAGATCACCCATTACTATCTGAAACTTGTTCCCCATATTCTTAACCCCCCACCCCCTTGGGGGGCATACACTTGTATCACCTCCACCTTTTCTCCTCTGTCATTTATTATTATTCTATCGTTTAGCCCTACTATCTGCAGCCCTTCTCTCACTATGAAACCTATTCCATTTCTCCTCCCTTAATCCTTTCCCATCCAATGCAGAATGAAGCCACTCCTTACTTCCCTCATGCTGCTCCCTCTCCACTTGATCTCGCTTAGGTCCAGGACATCCACTCTTCTCTCGTCCATCAAATCCATGATGTCTTCAACTCTTCCAGTTAGTGTTCCAATGTTCATAGTCCCTATTCTTAGCTTATGGTTGTCAACAATTTTTCCAATTCAGTATTTTACTATGTTTTCTCGAGTATAGATTTGATTCACCCACCAGGCGTGGCTGTCGTGGCCTATACCTGCGATGTGGGGTTACCGCTTATAGGTCCTCAGGTAGGCCTTCTCTTGGTGGTAGCCTTCCCCAACTGAGGCTATGGGTGCTGATGATGACTTAGCTCATCATCACCAACCCTCTCACTCCCAGCCCACCCAGCTGGGAGCCAAATGGCCAGACCCTGTTCCAAGCTTGTTGATTTTGGCCATATGACCTGGTTTCCGTTGGGGTTCACCCCAACAGGTTACTCAGATCCCGGGGTACACCACTTGGCAGTGAAATCAGGATTGAGTAGGAGAGCCAAAGCAACACCCAATAGGTGGGCTCCATGTATTGTGCATCACCACCCTGTTAGCAAAAATTGACAATAATGCTGAAACGGGGTATGGAAGGAAGTAAAAAGGTGGGATATAGCCAAGTAAGAAACAGGAGGAGTGATAAAAGACAAGACGTTAAAATGACAGATAAATAAAGAAGAACGATGAAGACAGGAGAAGAAGGAGAGGAACTTTGGATGAGATATTTTTAAGAAAATGTGCAACTCAGAAGAGGATAGGGATGAGAGGGAAACAGAAGAGCGGGAAGAAATAGCAGAAGAGGGGTAAAGAGGTCCAACATGGAAAAAGATGAAGGACACATTAAAGAGGATGAAACAAGTGAAAGCACGAGGTGTAGATGAACTGACCGTGAAAATGATAAGATCTGCAGCTAAAGTAGGTATACAATGGTTATACAGCATGCTGAAAATGGTTTGGAAGGGAAACAAGGAATCGGAAGACAAGAAAAAGGGAGTTATAGTACCTATTTTCAAAAAAGGAGACAGGAAGGTGTACAAATTATAGGGGGATAAAGGTGATATGTCACTGTACAAAAATATATGAGAAAATACTGGAAAAGAGAATAAGAAATAAAATCAAAGATGGAGAGAGGAACCGCACAGATTTAGGGAATAGAGGTCTACAAAAGACTTATTCTCAAACATATGACAGATGATGGAAAGAAGGTATTAATATGGGAAAGACTTGGTAATGATATTTATGGATGTGGTGAAGGCATATGATAGTGTGGATAGAAATAAAGTCCTTGGAAAGCGTAGGTGAAGGCCGAAGTGGAATCATGAGTTGTAATGAGAGTGGAATGCATGTGTGAGAATAAAAGGAGTTGTGTTAAGACAAAGCAAGGACGGAGGAGTTCCAAATAAAAAATTAAGTGAAGTAGGGGAGTGCCCTTTCACCATTACTATTTTTAATAGTAATGGAAATGACCATGAACAAAGTGGCAAGAAAACTCGAGGAGGAAAGAATGAAAGCCACAATATTAGCTGATAACTTGATGGCATGAAGGGAGAAGGAAGAGGAAGTACAGGAGCAACTACAAGAATGGAATAAGGAAGTGAAGAAATTAAATTTAGCATGGCAAAGTGTGAAGTGATAGTAATGACAAATAAGAGGTTAAGACCTAAAAAATCTGTAAGGTTGGATGGAGTATAGCTGAGAAAAGAACAAAACGTAAAATATCTTGAAAATGTAATTCAAGCGAAAGGTTAAAGGAGATAGGATATAATGAGAAGCGTACAGCAGCGAGAGTAGTTCTATAGGTATGTAAGAAACCTGCTGTGGAGCAGAGAAGTGCCCTTTAAGTGTAAGGAAGTGTTGTACAGGGCATACTTTATACCCATTGTCACACATGCAGCAGAAACATGGACAGTGAATAAAAGAGAAACTAGGAAAGTAGAAGCCATGGGAATATAGTTTGTGAGGAGCATGTTAGCTGTTACGGGGAGAAACGAGATTAGGAATGAAGTTATCTGGGAAAGAGTAGGAGTACAGGGAGTATATGAGATAGTAGAGGAAGCTAGATTTAGGTGATATGGGGATGTAATGAGGATAGAACAAGAGAGAATGCCAAAGAAAATGTTGGCAATGAATTATGTAAGACAACCCCAAAGGGTTGGCCAAGAAAGAGATGGGAGTAGCAGATAACAAAAAGTGTTCAAGTGAGAGGAGAAGAATGGAAGAAACTAGAGGAAAAGTGGTGGAAGGATAGAGGAAGGAGGAATTTTACTAAACTGACCCTGCCACATGCTGGAAATGTTTGATGATGATGATGCTTTGTTTAATATTGGTTTTTATGTTTGTCAGAGAACATTGCAAGTTCCTTTTCACTTCAAGTCTACAAATTTGTTAAGTTTTCATGAACGTCATAGTTGGAAATTCTTAGGTGTTGCAGGTGGCCAGAATGGTAAATTAGGAGGGAAGAAAAGAGATTAGAGCAAATCCTAGGCTCACGGGCTTGATAGTAAACATGTGCATGCACACAGGTGTCTTGCACATTTATCACTACTTTAAAACAAATAATTCAATATTTTTGTCTAATTAAAAATTGGCTTATTCAAACAGCTGATTGTAATCTTATATATTTCAAAGAAAAAAAATTGAGTCTTTTGAGTTGGCACACCAAACTTTCGACTCGGACTCCTCTATTTTTCAACTGCCTAACTTATATTAAAACTTTGACAACTTCATACGTTGCTAAAGTATATTAACTAGTGCTAACAAATGTACTGCAGCAAAATTATCCAATACGCATTACTCCATAGGGAGCTTCTTTGGCATTGTGAATTTATATTTGAGAAAATTTGTCATTAAAAACTACAAATATTGGCCCTATAGAATAAAACATAAAATTACAATTATATATTTACCATATATTAATATAATTTTATAAGTTTTTATTTTGAAGCTTGAGTCAGAATCGGTACATTTTTACCAACTCCCAATTCCAATCAAAAATTGCTTTAGATTCAGACTCCTTAACCTTGGAAAAAATCCCAACCAACCAAATAAAAACACTCAGCATCTCATTGGTTTTGCCATCTAGACATGGCAAGTTCGACTATCTAAATGGTTTAATAGAATAAAAAACAATGTATCCTATATGTTGTGTAGCTCTTTGACAATTTGCTAATATCACATGTTCAACTCGTTGTTAGGCACAAGAGGAAAAAAAAATCATAGAAATTGTTTGTTTAAATCTGTAGACCCCCAATAGTGTGTCAATAAACCAAAAACGTGTGCGCTGCCCTGGCTGGATTTGACTTGGCAATCGAAACCCTGAACACAGTTATAGATTCTCTCATTTGTGTTTCATGTCCGGCCCACCATAATCCATGAGATTTTATTATCTTACCAATGTCTTGTGGTGAGTACAGTGTATGTAACTCATTATTATGTTACCTCCTCCACTCCCTAGTAGCATCATCCCTTTTTGGTACCAAATATCTTCTTAAGCACCTTGTTTTTTTAAAACCTTCAATTTATTTTTTGTCATGTACAGAAATATACTTTTCACACCCTTAGAGAACCGGTAAAATCCTCGTTTTATATATTCTGAGTTTTACATTTGTTGACAGAAGGCGAAAAGACGACTTATTGACAGAGTAATAGTATGCATTTCCTGACTGTATTCTTTCCCTAATTTTCATTCTAGCATTGTTATTACTGGTTAAAATTGTTCCTAAATAGGGTATATTAAGGTCATTAACCTTTCAAATGATAGGTTGTTTGCAATAATCACTAAGTTATCGTCCTCAATCTGTGTTCTCTATGTGATCATAAACTTAAGTCTTGTCAGTGTTCACCCTCTAAACCTATTTTCCTATTAGATTTTTTAATCAAAATTAGCTAAAATTTCATTTAATGTTTTTATTTTAACTGAATCATAGGCTCTTTTAAAATCGATGTAATTGATGTACAGTAATGTTGTATTCCCACTTTTTTCAAATATTTGCCTAGTATTAAAATTTGCATTCATATCTGATCTATTTTGTTAAAATCCACACTTTTTTCTTACGTGTATGTCGTCAGTCTTATTAAAATTATATTAGATAAAATTGTATAGCATTTTGGTAGTGTGATAGCTCTATAGTTATTACAATATGTTTTATCTCCATTTTTTTAAATGGGTAATATAATTTTGCTTCCACCCGCCTCAGTGGCCGCATTGTCTAAGGCGCTACTTTAACAATAGACTAGGCAGCCAAAGATGGGGAGATCGGCGTTTAATTCCAGTCAAGTGTACTGAGGATGGGTTTTCCTAAATGATTTTCCACTCTCTCCCCACACAAATTTGAGTACATCTCCTCTAAATTCAACCAACCTTACCTCTAACACGTTAGTGTAATTAATACATACGCGTATCACCTGAAACGGTAGTAAGACGCGTTGCTATAAATTTAGCTTACCTTTATTATTAATTATTTATTTAATCAATCATAATCACAATTATTATTATTATTATTATTAATACCGTGTCTTACTACCCATCCAGGTTGTACACACTTTCGCTAATGTGTAATGGTAGGGTGGTTGTGAGATGAAATTGAGGACCTACAGTTTAACGTGGAATCCGAACCACGATGGAGACCTAGCATTCCACACATTCACAAGTTGTGAATAATACACATCTTGTCAAAGGTGAAGGAAGGTTTTGGCAATCAGATAAATCTGTGTCAGGAGCGAGGATTGAACCCCGGACCCCTAGCACAGAAGTCCAACACATTACCCCTAGACCGCCAGGTAACCATATCTTCTTTATTAATGTTGAATGTTTGTTGTCAAACCATGGCTCCTTCCGTCACTTTTTTCAGTGACATTCATTCACTGCTCTTTGCTACATATATAATATTATTCTTGACAATTTCCCACTTATTTCTGGATGCATGTTTTCCTCACTATCCTGAGAGCACTCTAAAGCAGCGTTTCCCAAAAGGTGTTCCGCGGAACCCTGGGGTTCTGTGAAAGGGTCAAAGGGGTTCCGAGTTCCGTCCGAGAATTAACTAAAACGTTCGTAGAAAACATTCATAATAGAGCAGCGCCGTCACGCCGCTGTAGGTATATATAGTATAAAACAGCAAGGGCAGAGCGGGGTGATGGGGGCGCCGCGCCTGTTGAGACAGCGCATGCGCGGACGTTGCGGCCCCGCACCAGTCGAGTCAGTTATCGCAACAAGACTACGGGCTAGTTTCATAGTCAAATTTAGTACGCCTCAAGTGCGGCGCTACACTAAATACAAGACGACACCTACCTAAACTCGAATGGAATAGGCCGTTCTCGCATAGGAAACTGGCCCATTCCATTCTGGTGTTGGTAGGTGTCGTCATGAACTTAGTGTAGCGCCGCACTTGAGACGTACTAAATTTGACTATGAAACCGGCCCTAAGTTTTTACGAAGTCAACTTTACTTACGTATGTGGTGTAAAGAGAAGAGATTGCAGTGATAGTTATTCCTATTGTTTTAATCTGGAATTTTCAATGTCCGCAGGTAGGTTTTTGATTATTCGTAGTAGAGCTGTAACGAACTGACCTCTTTACTTCTGTGAAATGAATGGTAGGTTTTAAAAATTATAGGCTGCTATAATAATGTTCCGTTTTTAGAGTTTTATTTTTTGTTCTAACTAATTATTAATTTGATCAAAGTTATTCTTATTTCTAACTAAATATGTAAAATGCAATTATACTAAAATTTTAACCCGCATGTATGTTTTCTATTTATTATTTCAGTTTATGATAATAAACAATTGGCTCAAAACGGGGCCTTGCAAATGGCAAAAGTGTTGTATCATGTTCACCAGCAGTCTACTGAAAATATTTCAGAAGAAGCTGTTGATGGTTTATCTGTAGGAAAGTTATATTTATTATTATCAAAGTCATCTGTTAATACAGTCTGGCCAATAACTGGTTGGCTTACTCACCTTACACGCATTAATCTCTTAATTTTTGTTTATTAATGTTTGTTTTATCTCTTAATTTTTGTTTATTAATGTTTGTTTTATCTCTTAATTTTTGTTTATTAATGTTTGTTTTATTTAATGTTTTGGTTGTTCATTATTAATGGGTATTGTAGTTGTTTGGTTATTATTAATGTTTGTTAATTTATTCCAAGGTACGGTAAATATGGAAGACTCTTGTCCTGGGCAAGACTGACAAAGTACACCAACCAACAAAAGGGCTGAATCTCAGGAAAGAACTGCTTCAAAAAAGAAAAAATATGATGAATCCTACTTGTCCTTCGGATTTATTCCTGTAGGAATTGCTGAAAATCCAGATGGACAATGCGTTATTTGCAACAAGATTCTGTTTAATAGCTCTTTTGCACCTGCAAAGCTTAAATGACACCTTGAAACCAACCACCCGCAACTGAAGGATAAAAGCTTAAGTTTTTTTGAAAGACACAAAAGTAAATAAAACTGGTGTGGATGCTTTACACAGATATGTAAAAACTTATAATGAAAACGCAACAGAAGCATCATTCCTGCTAAGTTACAGAATTGCTCGTGCTGGAAAACCACACACAATTACAGAAAATTTAACAAAACCATGTATGACAGAAATTGTCAGCTGCGTACTTGGAGAAGACACAGTGAAGAAAGTTGCAGCAGCCCAGTGTTCCAACAACATCATATCTGATCTAAGATTTCAGACCATATTGAAGATGAATTAATTTGTAGATTGAAAGACAGTGAGATGTTTGCAATACAACTTGACGAAAGTAACAGATGTCGCCAGGTTATCAATACTGCTTGTTTTTGTGAGATACCCCTTCGGAGGATCTATTGAAGAATATTTGTTACTCTGTGCACCTTTAGAGACCAACACAATTGGAGAAGAATTTTTTACAGACATTGATAGTTACATCAGTAAACACCAGCATATTGATTGGAAAAAATATATTGAAGTGTGCAGCAATGGAGCTGCAATTATGACCGGCAAAATAAAAGGAACTGTAATAATAATAAAGAATGTTGCACCTAAATGTAGTAGCAGTCACTGCGTTTTAGATCGCCATGCCCTTGTCGCAAAGAAAATGCCATCCGACTTAAAGAAAGTTCTCGATCAGCCGTACAAATTGTCAATTACGTTAAATCACGCCCACTCCAGTCAAGGCTTTTTAAAAAAGCGTGTGAAGATGTAGGAAGTCAGCATCAATCACTTCTTCTACACACGGAAGTAAGATGGCTTTCGAGGGGAAAAGTTTTATCCAGGTAATTTTAATTGCGCAACAAGCTTAAGATATTCTTCGCTGAACAACCTATTTCTGCATCGTTAGTACGCTTGTTGAACTATTGCACGATGAGCATAAAATATCTTCACTTAAAAACCAACTTGGCTTCTGGATCGAATGTGTTGAACAAAAAAGTTACGAAAGTTTTACTCTTTTAAATGGCTTTCCGGAATAAAATGAGTTGCAAATAACCTCAGATGTGGAAAAAAACCAACATGAACATTTGATTAACCTTAAAAAAATTCTTGAAAGAGTATTTCCCAGAGAAGTTACAGGACATTGACTGGGTACAGAATCCATCCGCAAATCATACCAAACCATAGATGCCAACTGTGTCAGAGTATGAGAATTTGATCGACATTAAGTATTAATCCCTTCTAAAACAAAAATTAGAATCAGAAGATTCTAATTTGAATTACTTTTGGGTTGGACTTAAAGATTAATATCCTACATTCGTTGAGAAGGCTATTATGGTTCTGCTTCCGTTTGTGACGACTTGCCGATGCGAGACTGGTTTTTCAGCTTACGCTTACACCAAAAACAAGTACAGAAACAGACCGGATGCAGCTTCAGATCTTCACGTTCAATTGTCAGACATTAAGCCTAATTTTAGTGCTATTATAAGTAAATATGTGAAAAAATGTCATTCTTCACATTAAATAGTTACATTGTTTTTTTGGTACAATAAATGTGTTATAAAACTTATAATAATAATTTTTTATTTATAAATATTCTTTCTTTTCATGTCAAACATGAAAATATTCAAACTATACTACAAGGTACAATCACTTTTGTTATTATCAGAACCTCTGCTCTAGAGCACCATACTATTTAAAATATCTATTTTTTGATGTTATTAATATTGCTTTGCTTCCAGCCTGGGTTTTCAGTTAATTTAAAGAAATCTAATCAAAATATTTTAATTCTTTCGAGGTGATTGTTCATGTACAAGAGACAATTTTTTTTTTTTAACTCTCTGTGCAATAGATATTGTGCAATGCTCATGAAAGAATAACAAACTCACTTTATTAATAAAGAAAATATAAGAAGATAATGCACCTGAGGTGCACATTATCAAGTTTCCTTCAATAAGTATCGGTCTACCTCAGTGGTCTTGGGGTAAAGTTCTTGCCTCAAGACCCAATGTTCATAGGCTCATTAATCCAGCTGGGGTGGACGGATTTTAACTGAGTGATAAAAAATCCTTAACAAAACTTCTTTCTGAGGGGAAGTAAGGCCATTAGTCTCATGTCAATTTTGGCATGTTAATGAACCCTGAAAGATTTATAAAATTATCTTTACTGGAAAAATTGCTTAAGCCCTTTTGCTCTCACTCATATAAATTCTCATGTGTTGATATAATCAGTAAGTTCATAAGATACACATTAAATACAGTGTCCAATGGTCCAACACTCAGCAGGGTCTGTACAGGAAATGTTTGTGTTATGACTTGTCGGTATGTGTGACAGAGAAAGAATTATGTATACAGTACAGTACTGTTATTCGTTAGTATTTGTTGCATGTGTGGTTGTTAAAGCAGTCACTAGTGTGACTGATACGATAATCTAACCTGTGAACCAAGTGTGTTGTTTGTACTGTACAGTACTCAGTGTTAATTTTGTGTTTGTTAAAATTAGTGCCTGGTACTGTTCAAAATGTATCAATCCAGTAATTCCAACAATCTCCAGTAATACAACCTCCTCCGGTCCGATATATGTTGGATTGCACATGAATCGATAAAATCGGGTTTTATTAAATGTCTAATTTGTATATTCCTAGCCTTGGTATTATTATAGTTTACATATCTGAAATATTTGTTTAAAAATGAGGTGACCCAATGGCTAAATCATTTTATAATAAAAACAATTGAAAAAAACAAAGAAAAAGGAAAAATCAACTAAGAGTAAATTTGATGAAGAAAGCCCAACTAGGGANAAAATGTGGGAAGAATCCAGTGCACAAAGCCAACATCTTCCTTTCTTCTGTCTTCTATAGTAGAAACAGTCACGCACACATTTTAACACAAATAGAATAATATTTCGGCATTGTTGCCTTCATCAAACAGAAAGAAGAAAGAAGATAGTACAAATAACCCAAACACTGGATTATTCCATTTTGAAATTAAAGAAAAACTGTTAGAAACACATTATGCCAACTGTTTTTGGGAGTAAAGATAAATTTCTTGGCTGTGGTTAGTATTTATATAGACCTATTTTTTTAAATAATAAATAAGAAACTAAATAATAATGATAATGATAAAAAATATTTTTTGGAAAAATAATAATAATTTGAAAAATGTTAATCTTATAGAAAGAAAAAAAAACTATATTTTGTTGAGGCCTGGTGGTAATCTTGATTTGGTAATTCATTGTTGGGCCGGTTCCCACTGTCTAAGTTGAGAACTATTGCACTGTTTGGGAAATGTTCTTAATATTTTGGTAGAGTAGCAGGTTTGAAAGTCCTAGTTGTGGGTACCAGCATGGATGGGTACAGGCTTGTCCGGATCTTTGTGGTTTGTGTCAAAATGATGATTGTACATTTGCTGTCTGAGAGAACCTATAGTGAGGCCTATATCGTCGGTTTAGAGGTAAAACTCACTAAGTAGTATTTTCAATGTTTGGATATTTGCTAAGTGAATGATGACTTTTACCTGTCAAAGAAGCTTTCAATGTTGAATTTGATATCTTATTTTTTTAAATATATAGAAATATAAGTTTACACATTTAATGACTTTCTCTTCTTATATATCTTGAAATTTTAACATATACACACATATAGACTCATTTCAAGCACTTAAAGAGTTTTACCTCTAAACCGACGATATATTCTGCATCACATGATTTGCAGCGTAGTTGATATATCAAGTTATTGGTTTTGCAACTGTAATGACCAGGAATTTTGTATTCCAATTTGGTAACTTTGCTGTTAAAGGATGTAGCTAGAGTAGCCCCATGGCTTCTTTGGTGCTGACTGACAGCTTTAAAAATTTACCAGACCAAATTACGTATCCTTACGCCGAACCAGATGATCCGCAAAAACATGTGTTTAGCAGCTGTCACTTCTGACACTCAAAATTTAGGTATATACCTATATGATGACTGTCAGAAGTCAGGTGTGAGCTGTCAGTCAGCACCAAAGAATCCACGGGGTTACTGTAGTTGGTGGATTCTATATGTGCTGAACGGGTGCTACCACACGGGTATGAACCTTTGGGTAGTCGATTTTCCTTCTCGGATTCTCTTGGGTCAGGAAGTTTGGGATGGACTAGAATATTGTGGAGATTGGGGGTGAACTAAGTAGGTTTTGGGCCTGGGTGAAACTGGTTAGAAATTTTTCTAACCACTTTTAAGGATGGTATTGATATGTTGTAAACCAGGATGGTATTGTGTTGTGAGAGGGATGTCCTCAACTTTTTTTGGAGGGTCATAGTCATCCCTGGAGAGTGCTCTGGAGATTTGTATGTCCATTAAAGGCTTGGGGTAACCTCTGCTTTGGAACGTTGTGGAGAGTTGTTTCCAATATTCAGTTAAATCATTGGCTTGTGAACATGCCCGTTTGGCTCGGGTGGCAAAGCTGAATGTTAAGAGACCCTTTTGTGAATGAAGGATGGCTGCTATAGTAGTGGGGGTATTTTAGGTGACTGGTGGGTTTTATATGTACACTGGTACGACTTTGGTTGTTTTCAAGGAACAGATTCACATCAAGGAAGGTAAAACTATTCTGTGATTTATTGTGGGTGAAGTTTAAAATACTGTAATTGTTGAGATTATCTAGAAAGATGTCCAAGGATTTTTGTATATTTGTAATATCTTATATCAATGATGTCATATGAACAAGTCATATGTAAAACTAATACTAAATTCTACTAAAATCTAACCCGCCTCGGTGGCGTAGTTGGCTAACGCGCTTGTCGTGTTGAGCTCAACCGCTGAGGACGGGGAGATCGCGGTTCGAATCTCGGTCGGGTGAACTGAGGGTGGTTTTTCTTAAATGGTTTTTCACTCTTCCTCCACGCAAATGCGGGTTCACTTCCTCTAATTCAACCTTCCCAATCCATTAGAGTAATTAGTACTTAAAAGCGTATAACCCAAACGGGTAGTAAGACGCGGTGCTAAATATTATTATTATTTTACTAAAATCTAACAAGTCCAATTTTTTTAAATAAGTTTATAGGTGCCAATTCATAGGAATGGTAGAGTCAGAACAAAACACAACATATGTAAATTAAAGAATTTTCTTTCTATAATTCATTCACGACCTAAGTTTACTTGGATGACAGCTCATAAGGTTACTAGAAGTAGTCCGTAATATATCACTGCACCAACAGCTGACATCTATCACTTTGGTAATATATTATATATTATCACAGATGGTAATATATTAATGTGATAGCTAACCACATTATTTATCGTTTTATTCCACTTATAAAAAATATTCATACCACTTTCACAAAAACTTCTAACGAACATAGCTTCAAAATGATGACTGACAAATTTAAACCATGTAGTTGAATATGACGGTAAACAATTTTTTTACAATGATGCAGACATGCAATTGATGAAAATATTTTATTCAGTTAAATATTTAAAAATATGATAAAATAATCATAAAATCATTTATTGTATGTAAAAAAAATTACAAGAATTTTCTCTTTTCCAAGTAAATATGATGCCTGTATTAAAAAGTATTGATGTGTGCACTATATTACACAAAACCAATAATGTTCCAAAACGAATAATAAGTATTTTTAATTATATTTAAAACCCGCCTCGGTGGCATAGTTGGCTAACGCGCTTGTCGTGTTGAGCTCGACTGCTGAGGACGGGGAGTTCGAGATTCAAATCTCGGTCAGGTGAACTGGGGGGGGGAGGGATTCCTAAATGGTTTTCCACTCTCCCTCCATGCAAATGCAGGTTCACTTCCTCTAGTTCAACCTTCCCAATTCCTAATCCATTAGAGTAATTAGTACTTAAAGCGTATAACCCGAAACTGGTAGTAAGATGTGGTGCTAAATATTATTATTAATTATATTTAAAATATTGTTTCGAATTTGATTAAAAGAAATTATTTTTAAAAAAATGAAATAGTATGAGAAAACTTAAGTTTACATTATTTTAAATGTAATATATAACAGGTCATTAAAGATCTTTACATTTATAACAAAACAGTGATCTTTTACAAGTATTGGCAACCCAAAACCTAAACATATGATTTTAGAACTGTCATCCAGGTAAAAACCTATCATGAACGAACTTTAGTCACGTACAGTTCAATTTGCATAGGAATAACCTTTTTTGTGATCTAGAAAAGCTGCTAGATCAACTTTCCCAGATTCATACATCAGATAATGTAAATCTTAGTTAACACTTTTGATATATATTATCAACTAATAACATAGAAAAATCATGGTTACTAAAGACAGGAAGAAGTTGTAAATGTTAAGGAACTTTTCATGTTAGAGAAAACAGATAAATATCAGGTAATTAAATCAATAGTAAGTAAAAGTCAGTGAGTTTAAACACTCGATTATTTCTGCACCTAAAAATTTAAACAAAAGTGAGATATTTTGTTTCTTGTTATTAACATGCATTGTCTATATAAGGCAGTTTTATTATGAAAGGGAAAACCGTTTTTTTTATAACACATTTTACATAGGGCCAAAAATAATACCTTAAACAAATACGTTAATGTGAAGATAACTTATAAGTTTGTTGATGTTTAGTAGCCATTAGGATAGTTTGTGAAAATATGTGATCAATATTTAAAAAAATCTCATTCGCAAAAATAGTCAAAAGGTTGTGTGAGGAAATTTTTAAGTGTTGTCTGAAAAATCAGGAAATTTTAAATTAAAAGTTTTGTAACCACTCTGAAAAATGTTATAATTTTTAATTAGCGAATAAATGTTTTTATTTTCTAAGAGTTTCCACCAAAATCCTGCTTCTGTTTCCTAGCGCAGGCCTTGACTTTATGTTAACCTTCACTCACAATATTCATGATATATATTAACTGAAAACATTGTTGGTTACTACTATCGGTTCTTGAAGGTTTTAAATTTGCATAGTTTTTTTTATAATAGAGTTTTGTGCCCTTCTTTCTTTAACTTAAACTGTAGTTTAAAATACTTTATTTTCACTTTTTTCAGGTGTTTTTTTGTCAAGGCTGTGTTGTATTTTTATATTAATAACTTTTATTTTGTCATGATTTTTTTTAATAGTGACTACAGTAGACCAATGACTTCTTTGGGGTGCTGACTGACAGCTTTGAAAAGTTACCAGACCAAATAATGTATCCCTACGCCGAACCATATGATCTACAAAAACATGTGTTTAGCAGCTGTCACTTCTGACAGTCAAATTTTTTTGTATATACGTAAATGTTGACGGTAAGACGTCAGCTGTGAGCTGTCAGTCAGCCCCAAAGAAGCCATTGGGCTACTGTAACTACGGTACACATTTTGTTAGCATTACATCCTACTACACGTTCATATTATAAGCTTAGGCCTATGTACTAATTACGCTAATGAATTTAAGGATTAAGAAAGTTATATTTGGAGGGATTGTGCCCATATTTGTGTGGAAGGAGAGTGGAAAACCATTTTGGAAAAACCACCCTTAAAACACCCAATCAAAATTTGAACCTATATCTCCTCGTTCCAGGCAGTCTACTCTACTGCGAGAGTAGTGTCTTAATCTATATTGCCACTTAAGGGGGTAGCTACAAATTTTATAATAGCGGTAAGACTATTTAATAAAAATTCTAAATAACCGGAACTTAATTAAGAACCGAAAAGAACAAGAACATTTATTTTTCTCTAACCAAAATCAGAACCAATAAATAGTTCGGTTCAACTCCCTGCTTTATCTTGTTTCGAGATGGACATAATTCTAAAAAAATTATTTACTATCTCTTGTTGGTAAATTTCCCCATGAGCCACCACACTCCTTTGTCACCCCCTTTTAAAGTTTTCTCTTTGCTACAGCCCTGTAAATTACTCTTAATCCTAATAAAACTTTGTTTAGATCTGAATCAAAAAGTTACTATTCCACCCTGGACTTTGTGCTGTGTACCCAACCACATGTATAGTAAATAATTTATTTATTTTCAGTACATTTAGCAACCAGCCTTGTGGTATCACGTGGTCAGTCGATGTACCTGACTACGAACCTAGCGGTCTCAGGTTCAATTCCCGGCTGGTACAATGGGTAATTTTCTAAAAATGAGAACTATCCCAACGGTCACAAGGGTTTGGTTAAGTTATATTTAAGAGTTTCTACTGGTTCCACCGGCCACAACCTCACAATCACTTTCACCTTCATCTAGTCTCATCAGGACATGGAAAGAGCCTCCACAATAAGGGTGTACAATTAGAACATCTGGGCGTCCCCTGGCCAACAGTTCATTAGTACAAGCTAATCTTTCCACAAATTGAGCTGGGGGGGGGGGGGAAAAAAGGAATAAAAAAACCCCCTCGGGGTTTAAACACCCAAATAGGTTTTTCTCTACCTTTTCTCTTAAAAACTTCAACTGGTGTTAAGGACAG